>JAHBCN010000621.1:0-164988 GCA_019359885.1 Listronotus oregonensis
TTTTTTTTCTAAAAAAATAAATTTTATACTATTCAACAAATTTTTTTGCCACTAGAAAAAACTTTCATTTTTAGATATTAAACATTTTTTTGCAAAAATACATGTATTTAATGGACTGTCAATATTTAAGGGGCGATTTTTGGGTCCATTTTAAGAAGAAAACTTCATATGAACGTATGTCCTAAACGTCTTAATTTTTACTGGTTTAAAAAAATTTTGAAAATTAAATCATTTTATATTAATATTTGTAATACATTTCAGATATTTTAAAAAAATTTTACTACATCCCATGTATCAAGAAGCTTTTTTTGGTATCACATTTTTTTACCCAAAGTTGTGGATTTAACCTGCCTTTTTTGGGAAATATTGATTACGTCACTGATTTTTTTTAAAATAAAAAATATTTTTTCCCAATCATTCAGAAAGTTGATCATTTTTTAATCAGATGCAGGGTTTTTGCTTAAAAATAAAAACCGTTTCATGCATGATCATAACAATATTTTAACAATATCACCATGCAGGAAATATCTAAATTTTTTTTTTAAGTAAACCCCTTTCGGACAAAAAAATAAAGAAAATTTTTTTGTCCGACGCAGGGTTTTTCGCTTAGAAAATAAACAAATTTTCTCTATGGTATATTGTTATAGTTATGCAGAGAAAGGTTTTTATTTTTTTTTTTTTTTGAAAATCGGCCAAATCAAATCAACTTTGCTTAAAATTTTTTAAAGGTTTGGGGTACCATCAATTTAAAATAGGGTCAAAATTCCCGGGAAAGCCATTAAAATTTAAAAAAAAAAGTGCATTAAAAATCCTTTTTCATAGTACATGTATGCCAAATTTTATTTAAAATTACTAAAATGGTATTCAAAAATTAATAATAAAAATTTTTTTTTGAAAATTTTTCCACCCTTTTTTAAAAAAAGGAGTTTGGTCTTTTTTAAGTTTTCTTTCCGTCCTTTAAATACTGACATTATTAAAAGGCCCTGTTTTGACTCCAAAGATGCTGTAGTTACTCAAACAAAATATATAAAAATTTGTTTTTAATTTTTCTAAATAAAATTTTAAAAGATAAAAAAAAAATGCTATTTAATAATTAACCTTTTTTAATATAAAAAAGGGCCATTACGATCAAAATTTTTGAAAAACAGTATGGATTACAAAAAAATAAAAGTAATGCGGCGAACATCAAACAACACTTTGTTTTTTAATTTTTATAGGTGCAGATTGTTTATTTAACAATATCCACTTATTACAATAATTGGTTTACACATTTTTGTTCTGTGTCTGATAATTTTCTATTGTCATTGAATATACCATATATTTTTAAAAGAAATTTTTAAATAAAAACCTGCCTAAGCTTCACAGCAGGTTGTATCATTTATTAAAAAAACAAAAACCTAATTTAACGTTTTTACCTTTGTGTTGTAAAGGATCCAAAACCACAAAATCATTTAAAGTGATTTAATGCATTATTTTTATCTTAAAAAATAGTAGCTTTTAATTATAAGTCCTATGTGTTACCAAGAGATTTTATAATTATCTTTTTGCTAAGTACTTTTTACCATAATATTTATTGTCTAAAATGTGTCTTTGGGCCTGATGTAAAAAACAAGAGCAGAAATGTGCGAATATCTCTTTTATCAAGCTCAGCGGCAGACTTCTGCCCATTACTTTTAAAAATCGGGATGGGAAAATTACCTCCATAGCCTCAGCAGCTTTTAAGACGCTCGAAATCCTCTTTAAAGCCAAAAAGTATTTTTTTAACTCTGTATATATTCCAAACCAAACCCAAATAGTTTTTTTTTTCTATGTCTAAAATAATAACCACAATTTTAACAAAAAGCTTCCACCTTTTGTCCACCGATAAACAGTAGAGGACCTGCTCCTCTTTTATAGGTATCTTCACGGATTCTGCTTTGAGAACTACCCAGCATTTTATAAATCCCTTAATCTGAAGAAATCCCGAACTCTTTTCACCCCTTCATCCCTACAGTATTTAGAGTGACAACCTTTTACCTGCAGATGCCTCTCCTTCCTCTTCAAACCTAAAAATCTTTATGGCTCGTGCTAATAAACTACCTTTTTCATTGCCTAAGACACCGTACTTAGGGTTAGGATAATCACAAAAGTACAAGGGTCATCCAACGAAATAAAGAGGACCATAGTTCTGGCTTTTCTCACATTAAAAAAAAAAGTGAAAAAGTCATCTTGTGTATTTTTTTCATAGAATTTAAAGCTGGGTTATCACTCCGCGAAAATAACTCGCGCAACCATTTCGCAAAAATTACTCGCGAAGTCCCTGTTTCGAGCAAACTATATCCACTAAGCGAAACGTTTCGCAACATAGTTGAGCCAAAGTCTAAGGATATTGTAACAAAGTCTGCTCACTCAAGCGTGCTGCGTAAAATTTTCCTCCTGCCTGCACCGATCCCTTGCCTATCGGCTGCCCAGTGGCCCCACGGCATAGCCGTGACTTAGTTTATGCAGTGCCTTTGGTCCAGACGGTTATATAAGCGGAATCAATTTTTGCACGTTTTACGTTATACACTATTAAAAAAATCTATTTGGTTGAGATGGCTAAGCGGTGTTTTTTTTTATTGTACTGTTGATGATTGTTGCTTTACAACACGTGATTATTTTGCATTTTTTAGATACCCTAAGGATATAGAGAGGTATGTATGCTGGCATATGTTTTAACTCAACGTTTATGTTATTTCTTTAATTATGTAACAAAAAAACATAATTTTGCGAGTGGGCGGAAAAATGTATCTATTGCTATTAATTCTAAATCAAAGCCAAACTAATCTATTTGTCAATTATAGTTTATAAAAAATAAATACATAATACAAACATTAATAATCTCACTCATATTATTATTATACATATATTCCATTAAAATATAATCAACCGGGGGTTAGACTATTCACATTGAACGTATGCGGTAGACGCACTTTTTTGTCTGCTGCACCATGGCCGGGTCTGTTCAAGGTCAACGGCGGTATTTTTGGGACATCAAAAGAGTGAGAGGACTTTATTAGAATATCCTTAAACTATGGTTGAGCCATCAATTTGCGGGAGATGAGGCAAATGCAGTCCTCCTGGTTCATTTTGAAGCTTTAAATAACTGTGAGTTTACATAAAGGGAAACAAACAACACGAAACACTTTGATTCACACCCAATAACCGACTAGCCATCCGTTCACCACGTCTTCGCGCAAAATATTTTGGGATAGGCGCTAAGTATTCACAACGCGAAAGTAGTTTTAAAAAATCTGGCATAAGGAACACTTCAGAGCGGTTTGAATTGAAACAAAGAAGATATGACATAGAAATAAGTGTTTTTAACGGTATACTTTATTTATTTCTTTGTTTTTTTTTCGATACTGTTCAGTAAAAAGAATTTCGTAACTATTTTTACGAACAGAATAAATTTAATTTATATAAGAAATTTGTAAGTTAATATAGAAAACAGAAACTGTCAATATTCTGTCAAATACTAGCGCTTATTACTACTTTAAATACATACTACAAGGGCGGATACAGAAGACATTTTAAGGGACGCAGTGGCGTAGCTTTCCCTAAACGGGCCCCATATCAAAATTTGACGGGGGGCCCTTTTACCCGACTGCGGCAAGGCTTAGGTAAGAAACTACTTACAAATAGGAAGGTAAAGTGTTTTTTCTACCCTTACTCAGGAGTTGAAAATGGTGTTTTCTAAGAAAGTAGTAGAAAAAACATTTTACGAATTATTGCTTACTAGCTACTACTACTTGCTTACTTACTACTACTTGCTACATGTCGCGGCCCCTGTAGCCCGGGGGCCCCGTATCATTGATATGGCTGATAAGGCGGTAGCTACGCCCCTAAAGGGAGGGCCATGGCTTGAATCATGGGGATATTTTAAAAACTATAATGTGACAAGAGTATATGTTATATAGCGATTGTGTAACTATTACCCGGTCTATAATTTTTTAATGTATAAAAATAAAAAATTGACCACTGCTTAATCAAAAATTCGCAAAATTAAGTTTAAAATTGAAATAACTTGAACCCTGCAACAATATATGTGTAAGTTTTAATTTTCAAAACAATTTTAATTATGAATTGCACAAACAGAAAAATTTACCAAATAAAATTTTGTGTGTTTGTAATAAATAATACAGTTAAATTAATTTTCTTATTACTAGAAAAATAAATTTGAAATACTTTATATCAAAACGTATCAAAATAAATAAGACGCTTTTAAAAACTAAGCAATAAATAAGAGGACCCATTAGGAAAAGGTTAATTTAATGTCGTATCTCTTTGGTTCAATTCAAATAGTTTTCTTAGGTATTTTTTCAGATTCTTTGAAAAAAAGGATGGTTATTTTATATTTTCATTTAACAAGGAAAGCCACTAATATGGCCCTATTCAGTCCCGTTAACTGAACCTGTACAATGGTTATCTTAAAAATTCTATCGTAATTACCACCTGTGAAAACAATACTCGTTTTTTTTTGCTAAATGCGCAAATTATCCTTAAGAAAAGGAAGACACTGTTTAAAAATCACAATAAGTTCACTTAACTCTGAAATCTTTTAGAACGTAAATAATTGTACAAGATGTGAAATCCCTTATTGTCATTAAAAATTAGAGGTTATCTCGCAAAATGTATTTAAGCATTCAAGATCTTGTAGTAATTTATATATTATTATAAACCTGTTACGAAAAAACCGCAACGAAAAAAAGATAAGATGGTACATAAGCGCACCTGCTTTTTTACCCAAACAAGATGAAAGTAAAATAATATATAAAAAGCTAATCGACCATAAATGCCTTTTGGATCAGCTCTACACTAGCCCGCGAACTTCGGCCTGTGCAAAATAATAAATGCCCCCGTTCCCGTTACACTTGCAATGTTCACGGTTACTTCCAAGTTACTTCATTGTTTTTATTTGTCGCAAGACAAAAATCGACAGCGAAACCCTTCACACTCGCGTTCCACGACTTTCGCGAGCGTTTACGCTGCGAGTGTAGAGCCGTCTTTATACGAGTACAGGACCCAATAAATACAAAAATGGAAGAACATGTAAAATAAAGGTGCATTTTTGATTTTTATTTTTCAAAGACTAATTGGCTAATGCTATCTATATGTTATAGTCAATCCACGAAGCTCCGGCGTTCCTAGGTTTGACTAGTCAATCCTCAGGTCTGACTTGAAGCCTTAGTCAAAGCCCAAACAAATGAAGTTTTTGGCCTCTGGCTAAGAATAATTTTCGTCAAACCTAGGAGAAACTAATTTGGTCAGGCAAAGTCAAAACTCAATTTAATGAAATCGGGTTTGACCAGTCAAACTTCGAATTAGGTATTAAAACTCTCAGTTTGTTAATGTAGATAGTAAAACGATTTTTTTATTTTTATGTTATTATGACATTTAGAATTGCACAATACGTCAGATCTCTTACATTTACAACTAAACAACAACTAACCACAACTAACCAAAACTAACCACAACTAACCGAAGTATAAACTTATTTAAACGTGGTTACAAAATTACAGTCTTCAGACATCGTGCCAGTATGGCAAAGCCCGAAATAAATTATTTTACTTTCGACGTTTGACTGAAAAGTTAAGAACTTTTAGGTTTGACTAAAAATACTTTAGTCAAAGGCCGAGATTGAAATTTATTTCGGGGTTAGCCCAAAGGCTTTGGTCAAACCTAGGATAAACCAGTCATTCCGCGAAGAGACCGCATATCGCCCCTTGACTATGACATATAAACAAATTTCCGAACTGAAGACCACTTGGTGAAAGGTGTGGGTGAAATCCAATATTTGCAGGTTTTAGTACTAAAATATCGTTGACGAAACTGGGAAAATAGGCTTAAAAACTAAAAACTCATACCAATTCCAGTGGCGTAGCAAGGGGCAAGTGGGCCCTACACCAGTACAATCGAGGTGGGCCCCTAAGTACATTGAGTTATGCAGAAATCCGGGACATACTTAATTTTTATGCTTTTTATGCTCGATACTGAAAATGAGAACCCAGTGTATATGTAGTATAAAAACTATAAATAATTTTAAGAAATGAATTAGCATTTTTTTATGTTATTATATATGGCTCTTATACGTTAAAGAAAGAGACACATAATACAGTTTAAAATTATTATTTTATAAATGCATATGTCCACAATCAGTAAATATTTAAATAATAATAATAATATGTTTATCTGAAAAGGAACGTTGTTTTCTAAACGAGTAATACTAAAAATAAAATAAATATGTATTATTACTATTATTACTTCGTTTACAAGCGAATCTTTCTTGCTTTTTTCCGCAAAGATCTGTATTACCTTTTCCAAGTTTTTAGAGGACTTAAGTGTGTTAACTTGTTTTTTTTTTAATTGCTATTAGAGCCAAATTTAATAACCTTCCTTGCTACAATATACAAGCCGTTATAATTTCTGAGAAACTTGAAGACATACTATAATATTTAACTATTTTCAGGTCAGCAAGATTTTTTATTGTAATTTTTTTTTAATTTCTGTTTTAAAACATAGTTTTAAAGTGATCACTTACATAGATTCCTGCTTAAATCAGTGCTATATTTCTCAAATAATTTCGTGGCTTTAAAACTATTACATCATCAGAGTTATTAATTAAATTTTCAGGAGTTCAAAGGTCAAATGTATCGTGTAATGTATGAAGAGACTTAAAGCTTTCTTGGCTTTGAGAAATCATGAAATTTACCAGAGTCGGAAAAATATTGATCACTAGGGATATCCTCATATTCTTTTCCCATAGTATGAATTGTAAAGACCAGGATAACCATCTCTGTGTTACAAAAATGGCCCTCAAATTGCACTAAATTAAGATGGCACTGGTGTTCCAGAGGACCGTTTTTAAACCAATAACCTCGTTGTTTTAAACTTCACTTCATATATTGCAGCCAAGGTCATTGGTTCTCATTGGTTCACACCATACCCTCTGCTACACCAGCGCCTCTTTATTTAGTGCTATTTTGGGGCACCTTTTTGAACCAAACAGCCATAAAAGATGGTGCTCCTTTATCTCTCTAACCTCCATTCCCCACAGGATAAATGGAAGCTGAAGTGCTTGGTCGAAAAAAAGACAACATTTTTCCACGTTTTTGATTTAACTTTTCATTGGTTTGTTTTCGCTTTTGCTTTTGCAAATCGTCTAAAAAGGTCTTTTCTTGTCGCATCATTTTTCTATATAATTCAAGGCAAAGCCGTCAAATCACCACACAAATCAGAGAAGTCAAACAACAAACATTGACGTTCGAAAAAGTAATTAGGGGAATCTCCCATACCCTTACACTTGTTAATTTGAATTATTAAGCCGCATCCTCCACCGAAGTAGGCTTTGCTGATTGGTCAAGCCGGGTGGCTTCTTTCGGCAAGGCCAATTTTGATAAGGCTGCGGCTTTGCAGAGATGTTTTAAGCCGCGTACAGACGTGATCCCATGAAATTGGGATTAATAATTAAGAAAGATACTACTCTGATACTGAGTAGGGCTTAGGTACAATGTAATGTATAACACTAAAAAATAAGGTCCAGTGAAAAGAACTTAGGCGTAACGTAAAGTTATTGGTATCAAATAATAATACTACATTTTTCGAAATTCCTGGGGCCCTACACCGTTGGTGTACCTGGTGTAGCGGTTGCTCCCTCCTGACCCAGTCATAGCCAGTTGAAATTTTTTTTCTTAATAATTTTCTTATGCAAATATTTTAGATGCCTCTATCTTCAAGAAAAATGCAGATATTTTTGCGAAATTTTTTATTTGACGATGAAATTTAATCAAATTCACGAAAAGAATACAAATAGAGGATTTGCTGATTTTTGCCCTGGAGGCAACCAAAATAATAAACTTTTTTTCGCAAATTTCAAAATATTTTTTTTTTACAAAGTATTACCCTTGAGGCCAATAGCGTGGTATATACTTGGTGTAGGTCCCATATGTCACTTTTTAGATTTAAAAAAAAATTAAAACCCCAGAGCCGCCACTGCCAAAAAAACAACAAAGTTGCTTTCTTGAAGATGAAATTATTCTTTTTTTCTTAGCCGACCCATCCGTAGACGCCTTTCATCTGCTGAACAGTTTTTATCTCGAAGAAGCTAACTGTGTTTTTCTTATCAGAAATTTATTTTATTTTCAAAAATAGTACTAATTAATATTTTTATGCTCTATTCGACTAATGTAAAAGAATAAGACCTAATATATAAGTACTTCTTAAAGAGTTCGCATAAAATTCATTAAAAAACCTCCCGGTTAATTTTTTTAAATCAAAATTTAATTTTAGGATTAGTATTAGTCTCAGATACAAAATTCAAGAACGTAGTCCCTAGACCAGCGTCCTTTTTTCGAAATCATTACAAAAGTGGTGAAAATGATCTGCGTCGCTTCATTTGAGCGAGTCTACAACATTGTAAAGTTTTTAGATTACGTACTGGGCGCTTTTCCGCACTGCGAGTACTGAAACCTGTCGTTCTAGTGCAGTTTCATTTTTAAACACAAAACTCAAGTTTTCATTTTGTTTGATAGATTTGGCTTGAATAAAAAGAAAATATTATTGTCCGACCAAACATTTATCGAGTCCGACGTCCGAAACATGTCGCTTTGGTACGGTACCGTTCCATTATTGCAAAACCCCTAATTTTTAATAAAAGTTACTCATAATTACCTAAAAAGCATAGTCCATAACTTGTCCGACAAAATTTCGGGCCCATTTTTTTGTAATCGCGAAACCTCCTCCCATAACTGACATGTTTAGGTTGTCGGACTGAAAAAAAGCGCCCGAAAGTTTGTCGGACAAGATATGGATTATGTTTTTTAAGCAATTATGAGTAACTTCTATTAAAAAGTTAGAGGTTTTGCAATAACGGAACGATACCGCACTAAAGAGACATGTTTCGGGCGTCGAACTCGATAAATTTGTTAATGTCATGTACTTGCCAAGTCAAAAAAGGGTGAAACCAAATTGTTTACAGACTTGTTCCATTTTAAGATCTCACTACTTTAAGAGGCTGAGATTTTTGGATGGAAACTTGGAATTTATTTTACATAATTATTTTTGATGGGATCACAATTTACTAGACAGTAATAAATCCAGAATAATTTGTTTTTGGTAAAAGACGAGTTTTTAAGTAAATCTGGTTAAACTAGTAATCAATATATTACAAATGCAGGTAAAATTAATGACGAATATAAATAAAAGCAAAATGTTTTGAAACTGTTACAAACAAATTTATAATAATATTCTGCCCATTATTTATATTCTAAAAAAGCAGATTAATATTTTTTTATATAACTATTAATTATTTTTTTAATGCAAATCACAAACTTAATTTAAATATTTATATATTCTTTGTTATTAAAATATGCGCGGCAAATATGTAATGGCTAATTTATTCTGTTGAGAGTTCTAACTTGAACCTCCAGTCGCCCCAAGAAAACCATTTTTTAAATATTCAAGGCCTTATAAATAAAAAAAAGTCTTTAAAACAAATTTTAACTGGCTATGGTTTTTGGAAAAACATAGATAACTTTTAGAAATTTGGGATTTGACAATAAAATTTGATCAAATTCACGCTTTTTTGCGTAAATTTGATCAAATTTTATGGTCAAATCCCAAATTTCTCAAAATAATCTATGTATTTCTAAATAGAGGCTTTGGGGTTAAAACTTAGAGTTCTTTCTGGTGAGCACCAAAATAAATTAACTTTTTTTTGCAAATTCCAAAGCCAAGCTTTTCTTTACTTTATAGATAAAAAATTTAGAAAATACTAAAGCCACCACTGTTTTATGGGGATTTATGATGTTTTTGTTGATATTATCTTGGTAAGCCTTCAGTTGCTAGAAGTAGGTAATACTTATACATGTAAATATAGAAAACTATATAAATATAACATGATTTTCAAATATATATAAAGGCTCTAAAAGCCGTGTTAAGCTTACGAACGTATAAGTCGCAACCCCACTGCAGTTCCATACTTTTCCGTTTTTGGTGGGGTAAGGTAAAACTTTCATATGAAACCCGTAAGTTAAGAGAAATTGTCAATTTTAGGAACTGTCGTCATTAATCTCACAGATCTGAGGCGGTGAACTTAATTAACTATTATAATCGAATCTGAAATGATTACTTTTTATGTCGTACTTAGCGAATTGATGGAGTACGCCATCGAAATTAAATTAATATTATTTTTTAAAGTCATAAAATAGTTATTTATGTATCAAGGCCGTAAAGTTGATCTTAGCAAAAAGATCATTAGCTAGGTACACACAACATATTTTAGCGACTGTTTTATCAAGTGGTACAAATTTTATTGCCTTTTTTTTGGAATAATAGATAATTAAGCAGTTTAAATTTTTATTGATTTAATAATGGTAACGTGGCACAATTGGAACATCTTGTGATTATTATATATGAGATTATTAACAGTCATGTCATTTTCTAGCTTTTTACATATAATATTCTTTGATTTATGATCTTTAAAATTTTTTTGAACAGGAAAGCACAAACCTAAAGTACCTTTTAATTTTTATTTATTCTGATTATTAACTGCTAAGTTGACACTGACCGATTGTTAATTAACTGTCTAGAAACGCATTCTATCTTAGCCATCCAAGCATCCTTCGTAAAGAAAAAGGGGCCGTAAAGTAAATGCGGCCACAAAAGTTATAAAAAGCGGCCGTAAAGTGAATGCGGCAAAAGTTATACTTTACGAACACTAATAAATCCATAAAACATATTTTTTGTGACAGTCGCCTAAAAATACATTTTTATATCGATGTCATGCACATCATTGTTTTATTACCATCCAAACTGCTTAGGAACTTTAATCAAAAAGATTTAATCAAAACCATTTTTTTGACTGACGAGTTTTTTACGCATGTTCTTTATTCTGGTAAAGCCGAAGTATATCTAGTAACAAGGAGATAAGGAGAAACAATAGTTTTTAAGGTTTTGTTTGGCAAATAATAAAAAATAAGTGGGGTGGGGGTTCCATTACATTTGTATATCTGTTACAGGGATGTATCTTTTGAAAACGATACGAGATATATGATTCCTGTTCTTTATATACTAGTAACCTAAAGACTTACCATGAGTCTTGTTATTTTATTAATTACAGCTGCGATGTCTCAAATAAAAATAGCCAATATTACTTTTGAATAATCTAGCTTTTTAATGGTAAACGAATTATTAAAATCGGTTTAATAGTTTTAGAGTTTATTGATTACAAACCACCAGACCTTCTGTTTTAAAACTGTTGTATAGAAATAGATACCTACTTAATTCGATATTTCCGTATTTTTTTAGAAAAAAAAACGCCCTAAACCCTTTAAAACGCAGTTAAAATAGTTAAAGATGGTATCTGTGTATCAAGCTACCAAAACATAAAAAAATTCTTAGCTTAACATTATATGATAAGGTACATGAAAAATACAAAAAGCCAAATTGTACGGAAACTCCAACAGAGGAATCTGTTATAGTTGAATGGGTTTAATAAATGTACAAAACTGTGTCGAATCTGTATTATAATTTTATTAATTGTAATTATTCTAATCCATTCAGGTATATTTTTTATAGGCACTTAATTACATTCTTTTGCTTTTAGCAAGGGCTATGACTTAAAACACTGTCCTACACTCATTTTATAATAACGGTCTACAAAATAATATGGTATATGAAAATTTAAAAAAATAAAAATAACAATTCTTTTCCTAGCACCTTCCTACTTTTTTTTAAAACCATCCTCAAAGTAGAAAATTGCTTAATATGGTATATTTACCTTATTAACTTTTTTATTTTGCTTTTTTAGATATTTATTGTTTTTTTTAATTTTAAAATACAAATTTCCTATATGAATTACTAATTTTACTAGAAATAAATTAATTAATAAAACGTATCGAAAAAAATGAAACGCTTTCAAAAATAATGCAAATGAAAAGATCCGTTAAGAAAATGTTATATTCTTGACCTTTTTTTTTTTAATTTAAATCATTTTCTTTAGTGTTCTATAGAGGTCCATAAGAAAAGTACACAAAATCGCTATTTCACAGTTTTTATAAATACGAGGGAATCAACAAATAGGGCCGTCGTTGGATAACCCTGTACCTTTTATGGTTTTCTAGTTCCCTGTATAGCTAATTCTTTCAACGGACACTCTGTATGTGTTATATAAAAGCAAAAGTGGTTTTGAAATATAAGAAAGAAAAAAAAACAAAAAAATCGAACAAAAACAATTAAAAGAAAATTTAAATTGACGTTATTTTTATTAGGTATAACTTATGAATAAAACAGTTATTAATGGCCCAGAAACATAATAATTTATTTTGCATAGGTATGTATAATAATAAAAAACTAGTAGTTCGGTTTTTCAGTTAGTGACAAAACATCTCAAACAGGGTAAGTACCAACGCTACCAAGGCTTCATTGTCGGCGACCCTGTACTAAAATACGTGCCACTGACACACTTAAATTTTCTTATTTATTTAATAAATCTGGTAAATAGCTTTTATTAAGAGTTATTTCGAACTTATTCCTAAAAACTGGACACTAAGCTATCATTGCTCGATAGCACTTAAAAATTATAATAGGTCTGTTTGTTATTCAGAAATAATTTACACTATTTTACACTACAAAGTGTAAAATAGTGTACACTATTACTGAATAACAAACAAACCTAATAAAGACTTTTTGCTCGCCTCTAAAAGTACAGATGACAAAATTTAAAACATATTTTTTATTTATTAGAAAATAATTCTCCCAGCTATTATAAAAGTTGCTTAAAATTCTGTCTTTTGACTATACACATTAATTTGTACTTAACAAATCCAATTTTTGCACCCCAAATTAGTTTCTTGTCGCAAGCTGTAAACAGTAATCTGCCGTCATAATGAAAAACGCAGTAACTTGAGAGGTTATAGTTTCGAGAAAAACGACCTGAAAGTTTTAAGCGTGTTTTTTAGCGAAAAAAATATTTTTTTGAACATTATTGATACAATTGCCAAATATAGTGTCTTATGACGTTATTAGACAAGTTTTACTGATAACTTTTGATTTTGATAAAGTAATATTGATGAAAATGCGTTTTTGTTTAGTATCTCATTACTTGTAATCGAACATTTGCTAATAATGAATGCAGCAACTTACAACTTTTGACCTAGTTACTGCGGTTTTCCTTAGTAGCTTTTGATGTGCCGCCATTGAGTTAAATTGTAGGGAAGACTGATTTTATCTCAATTTTTCCGGAAATACTGACTGATTCTAGCTACATCTTAAATAAGATTGCCAATATAGATACCTTGACCAAACAAATAAAATGCTAAAATTTCCAATATCTTTTATATTTAAAAAGTTATGGCATTTTGAATAAATGCGTGTAATTTAAGTTTATGCATAAAAAATGTGTAAAAAATAACTAAAGGACCAAACTTATGAGATCTGCACAAAAAGAAAGTATTTATCTGAACAATATATTGACATAAAATATTTAAAAATAATAATAATACACAAAATTAGGCCTTTTTAAAGGATTCATTGAGGTCATTGAATTGAGGATTGAGGAATAATTATTGCTTCTTTTTTGGATTCATTTATGCCCCTAGCTTGATTTTTAGGTGGCGGTAGAAAGATTCCTTCTTTTTCAGTTTTAACTTTTAAAAAATGTATCTCCATTGGATTAGCCATATCGAAGTTCTTAGTTTAAGGTAAAGAATTTTTTTCACGTTTTACAACAACTAATGTCATTTCAGAAACATAGGGACGTTTTCGGTTTTCTTTATTTTTACTTGTGACGTATTGTCTATCCAATCGTAGAAATTATTTGGTCTTTATTTCAAGAGTTATAACTCAGCACAGCATCTTTGAAATCTCTGAAATCACATATACTACCTTTGTGTTTCATTAAAAGTTTCACCTGGTAATGAAATCGTAAATTGGAGCGAATCTACTCACTGCGTTTTCGGTTAGCAAAGCATGACGTAATCTGACATTTTACTGCGTTATAAATTAGTAATCAGTGACGTTTTATGAGAAGCACACTAATCGTTTTTGCACTTAACACAGAGATACTTCATTTTTAATTATGATTGATTAGTGACTGCATTTTTAAAAGTATTTAATGACGCTTTATTGCCTCATTAAGATACAACATTTCTCTTTTCTCTATTTAAAAAAAAATATATATGTTTTTTTCGATATATGGAATACCAGGAATATAAAAAATTACCTAAAGAATTTGATTCAATAAAAATCTCAAAATCGTCAAAAATCGACTTTACTGCGTTTTTCGATATGACGGCAGTAATGTTTTTGCGAGGTTAAAACATTTCAACTGTTGTACTTCAGTGCTGTGAACCTTATTTAAAAAAAAAATCTTCCAAATAAAGCTTCTCATTAGAGCGACGCGGCGCGGCAAAATCCAAAACTAAATAAAGCAAACAAATAACTTCGGTACAAAAAAACTAGTGTCTGTCCAAAAGTTCGGTTTCGGTTTCGGTTTCGGTTTCGGCCGAGTTTCGGCCAAAAATCAAGTTTCGGCGGCAGTTTCGGTTTCGGCCAAAATTGGCCAAAGCTTTTGCCGAAATAGTAATTAATATTTTTATATAAGAGGTACCTAAAAGATAAAATTAAAATAAACGATTACAACAAAATTAATATACTGTGTTTTGATTTCATGTCCCAATTAATGCAGAATAATGGGTAAAATGCACCAAATTGCAGTATTTTAAGGAATTTTATACTTGACCACGTCAGTTTCGGTTTCGGTTTCGGCCGAAACTGAAGCCACGGCCGAATATTCGGTTTCGGTTTCGGACGGAAAACTAGTTTCGGTCGGACTCTAAAAAAACGAAATAAATTTGAACGCAAATTCAGTGCTTAAATACCATCAATTACTAAAACTACACTGGCAGTCCGATGAGGAGATTGTAGAACTTAGCAATTTGAAGGATAAAGTAGAAATCACATTTTATGTATTTTAAAGAAAAATAATAGGTACCTAAAATACATACCGGAAAAAAGTTTAAAACAAACTAATTTTAAGATACTTAAAAAAAAAAATGAAAAAATGGACCAAAAAATAAGAAAATTATAAACTTTTTACTAAAACTTTAAAGTTTTAAAATTACAATAAAGAAAAATATAAACATTAAAATTTATTTTAATGAAAGTATTTATAAGATTTTAAAAATTGTATTTATAAATTTTTTTATGTTGTTTACTGTTTTAAATAAAAATAATAAATTTGTTTTTTATTGAAAAGGGAAAAACTAGTACCGGTGTTATTTTTTAATATTATAAAACAAACTATTGTCGGCAATGGAAGCTAGATCAATTTCAAAATTTTTTTTCTTTTAAGATATTATTACTTATTTTAAAAAGTAAAAATTGAAATAGAATCAGTTTATTTATTTTAAATCAAAATTTTCTAATATAAAAAGATTTTATTAATTTTTTTTTATAATATCAACGTATTTTAAGTGCCACTATTAAAAATTTGCTTTTATTTACAGGGCACTGAGACAAGTAGAGTATCACGTTAGTGTTTTTTTTTATTTATCACTTATGACAATATAAATTCATCTATTCCGGGAGGCCACCGCAAAAACCAAGCCAAACATTTTTTTTTATATTATTATGAACTATAGTCAATTCATAGCCGCACTGCTGCCTCAGCTCATCGGGTTCAAATTGCAACTCGAAAACTACTGACTTTAGAAAAAAATGGTATATTGTCAAAATTAAATCTAATAAAACTACGTTACTCTTTTAAAAAATTAGCCTTTTAGTTTTTAAGAATTAAGATTTCAATTTAAAAAAAAATTAAAGATACTAAAAATTAAGTAAAAAATATTCCTTTTGGTTAGCTCTTTAAAAATAGTTATATACACATTTTTAATAAAATAAGTAATAAACGAGATATAAGCAAAAAAGTGATATAACTCGTATAACAATATTTTAATGGTACAAGTAAGTATAGCAGCTCCGATCCATTTAAAAATTAATTCAAAATGTTTTATTTATTAAATTAAACAAACTAATACACATGTGCCTCGAGGCAATGGGGGATAACCTAGTGGCACGGATATTTTATTTTTAAATTAAACAAACTAATTCACATGTGCCTCGAGGCAATGGGGGATAACCTAGTGGCACGAATATTTTTTTTTTGTCCAATAACTGTACCCATACCTATCTACTTGAAACTTTAACTAAAATAAAATTTAAATTTTATTTCACTGAAAAAAATTAATAATAAGTTTTTTGCTTATATCACCTTTAATACTAATTTCGTAAAAAAATATGTATATAACCTTTATAGAACCCTTATAGAACTTACTAAAAGGCATATTTTTTGTTTATTACATTTTTCCGTAACTCTATTGGTTTTTAAGATATTTGCGTTTTTATTTTAAATTCAAATCGTTAATATTTCAAAAACTGAAAGGGCTACAAAAAAATTATAAAAAAAAACTAACGAAGTTTTATTAGACCATCAATTTTGATTTTATATTTTTTTCCTTAAATTAATAGTTTTCAAGTTATATAAAAAAAAACGATTTTTTTAAGTAAAAAAAAATGAAATTTAAGCCTGCTGAGCTGAGGCAGCAGTGCGGCCATTGTTCATAGTAATATAAAAATAAAGGTTTCATGCGGTTCTCTTATAGGCTTGGTTTTTTGCGGTGGCCCCCCGAACTAATCTGTTTTAATTAAAAATTCTATAAAAGACACACTTCTAGTGACTAAAAGTAAAAATAAAATTATGATTTATGAATAGAGGAGGTCGCAAAAATATTATTTTTTTTAATGTTTATATATTTCTTTAAAATTTAGTAAATAATTAAGTAAGCTTCAACGGTTTTGACCTTTTTTTTGTAGTTTAACTCTAAGTATATATTTTTCGACGTCATTTTCTAAATTTGCCACCAAAACTAATGTCACTTGACAATGTTTTTATTTTAGTTTATTCAACATGCACCACTGATTACCGAAATATTTTTTTAATCTTAAATAACAAATCCGTTTGATTCAAGCTTTTTTGACCACCCTGTATATATATATATATATATATATATATATATATATTATTTATATATATATATATATATATATATATATATATATATATATATTTTATATATATATATATATATATATATATAATAATAATTGTTATCGTTATACCGCTATACCAAAAAAAAAACGCTTTAATAAACAGTTGGGTAGACAAAAAAACAGCTTATGGCGGTTCTGTTTGTCTTTTGATAGTAACAAAGCCTAAAAAAATGCTTCAATAATTGGCCATCTTTGACGGACCTGGTGAAAATTAGGATGAACATCTAAAAAACTAACATGCACGGTACCTTGTCCCTATACAAACCTTCACGGTCTGTTCTAAATAGTTTAAAAAAAATTATACAATTTTTTTTTAAATAATTCTACAGTTTTTGTTTTTTACATTAGTACCCCATCCATAAAAAAGGTGTCTGCGGACAGCCACTAGACCCCCGTACCACCAATTAATCTGGTGTAAACAGTACCACCAAGCTGCTGGTTCAATGAGGTAGTTCCCAATCAGTTAACGCGTATAAAGTGCGGTGACATAACAATAAAGCTTCATTCACCGAAAAGAAAGCGATCGGCGTATATATTTAAGATGTAAACTCAGTTAGTAGTAGTTAAATAGTAATTTCTTTCTCGATATATCGAAGGGACTTCCCATTCAAGTGGCGATAAGTCCGGGTAGTGGTACGGTCAATCTCGCAAAAAGATAACCTTTTGAATTCTAATACATTGTAAATATTGTGCTGCTTTTGTTTTTTTTGGTAATCATATTCGAATACTAGAATTTGTTGAACTATGTTGTCGAATGCAATGCCAAAGCTTAAACAGGATAGTGTTGATAGTTTGTTGGAAAAGGGAGAAACTTTGCCGGAAAATGTGGAGGTTTATAAAAGTCTGTTGAATGCGCAGAAGAAGTTTATAGAACAACAGAAGTTGTTAATTGATTGGTTAACAGGTAAAATCTCGATTTTTTTTTTTATTGTGAGATAGCTATTTTTATTATAAATTAGTTAAAACCATACCTTTTTAAAAGCCTTTTAAGAAAAAGTATCTGAAATGAAGTGTCATATATTAGGAAGTTATTTTAGGAGTTTAATTTTTTTTGAATCTGGGGTGGTTTGGCCTTACATACTAAGTGTTTTGGCCACGAATCTGAATAGTTTACTCTAAGCTTAGGAGTTTAAAAAAAAACAACATTTTTGTTTTCAAAAGCTCTTTATTTTAATATATATTTTGACTTATAGGTTAAAGTTAAAAACAGACTTATCTAAAACTTTACATGGAGGGTTATGAGTATTTGGTTTCAAAGAAAATATGTTTTATTTGAAAGAGTTATTTCAAAAGAGCTATGGATTTTTAGTGATAAAGTTGTCCTATTTAAGGGGGTTTTCCCAGTTAACAAAGGTCTGAGGGAAAAATAAAATTCTACTACTCTATTTACACCGGATTTTTCTTATGCCTTGTAATTTAAACTCTTAAAAAATAAAAATACGTCTGCCTGTAAAACGCTTTTTTGTTTAAAAGTACGTTTCAATCATGTGCGGGAAAAAGAGTCCTTTGGTAGGCTTTAATGAATAAAAGTAAACATAAAAAATGCAAGATCGTGAACATCCTGGCTCATTTGTATAGGTAAGAATATTTTCTATTTTTTTATTTTTTAACCTTTAAATACGTTTTTTTTAATATGATTTTATAATTTTCATAAAGTATACAAAGCTTTACGCCTGTTCCTGGTTGTATACCATATATATGGTTATATTTGTAACAAGTAATGGATTTTCGAAATTATTTACTTTCGGAGTCAAACACTTTTTGACACAGGAAAAGAGCAAACAATTATTTTAGACTTTGGACACCAATCAATTAAAACTAGACCTTCCAAACAACATGACATCTTTTATTAGGGGATGTCCTACTCTAGAAAGTATTTTGACTTAGCTTTATGTCTTTCTTGAAATTTTAAGGGACTTCCCATTGGGTCATAATACGGCCAGTAGGTAGTTTAAGGTCAACAACTTTATCTTAGACCGGGTCATGAGATTAAATTATTTTTGTGGTACGTAATGATGACTAGGATTCTTGGAACTGTTATATGCGTGGTAACGATTTAAAAAGGTTTTTGACATGACGTTTTTGACAACTAGAAACAAACTATACAAAGACTAATAATGAATTGTGTAGAAAAAATTGTAAGCAGGGTTTCCGACATTAGTGGGCTATATTTCTAGGACTTATTGTACTTCGCAAAATATGAAAATAAGTTTGTATCAACCTGCCCTGAAAAATACACAGGCCAGCTAAATTTCTTTATTATTTTCAAACCTTGCAGGTAATTTCTTAAATTATATATTTTTTTAATCGGAAGCCAACTAATTGGACTCTATTTTTATTTTTTGGGCCATAGTTGAAATATGGTTTACGCAACTAAGATAAATACCGGTGAAGAAACACTAGCGGGAAATAAAATGAGACAAAGCCATTTTAGGCATCGCAAAATATAAGCCGTAGAGCTAGAATAAGCACGAAGGTTTTTTTAAACAACTTTTAAAAGACTAAACAAATTTTAATAGGTTTTCAAGTTAATAATATTATTTTTAAGGACCGGTTTAAATCCGTTTTCAGTAGATAAATTTTCACGGTTTCGCCAACATCTTATTGGCTTTTCCAGATGCTTCCTGGGTGGCTGCTCGACTTGAAAGCCACCCAGGAAGCATCACTTGAAAATGCCAACTGAGATGTTGGCGAAACGTCATGAAAATTTATCTACTGACAAACGGATTGTAAACCGGAAAAATACAAATGTACATTCTAACATCCGTGAAAACCTACGTTACAACATATATATATATATATATATATATATATATATATATATATATATATATATATATATATATATATATATATATATATATATATATATATATATAAAGATGGGCTAGGAACACTTTTTTGTGCAAAAATTGTCAAAGCCTTGTTACTTGCTATATGTAAAAAATGTAACTTAGAAAATCAGAAGGTACCTAATGCAAAATGTTTAAAAAACAAATACAACCAATGGATGATGGATAATTTTTAAAATAATTTTACTCAAAAATAGGCCAAATACCAACATCCACAAAGCATCTTTTTTGTGTAGACAAGATAAAATTTTTATTATTTGGTGCTTAAGGTACGAAAATTCCACAAACAAAAAAAAATGGGGCATAATATACCAGGCACAGTTCCTGTATGTAACGTCCTTGAAAAAATATATGTCATTTTGGAAATCAGCTACATGCAAGGTGAAAAAATAAACAACTTCATTAAATTTAGCAGGCCTACCTTTAACGGTTCCAGAGATATTACGCAAAACGTGACTTTGGGGCCCATTCTTGGGGAGGCTTTAGCCATCTTAGGGTGGATTTTTTGGGGTTTTGAGGCATGGTTATACGAACTTTTTTTCATATTTAAAAAGTACAATAATTTTGGACACCCTAGATGTATATATATATATATATATATATATATATATATATATATATATATATATATATTATATATATATATATATATATATATATATATATATATATATATATATATATATATATTAAGATAAATGCAATTTTCGATATCACATCATGCAAAAATTGTAAATAAATTAACAGATACATGCTAAAATTTTAATGTTTAAATTAATTCCTAATTAAAATTCAATAATAAATAATGTTATTAATATTTACCTTTAAATATCTATTTGCATTGTGTATTAAGACGCAATCACTTTTTTTACGCACCAAGAAATCTAACATCACCCTATTTGTGAATGATGTTTGAATAATGTTTAAACTAAATAAATAATCTTATATGTTTATTGATTTTTTTTAATTGAAAACCACACAGATGTTCATTATCATAACTAATCTTTTAATAAGAAATATAACTTTTATATATTTTGAGTTAATTTTAGAAATACAAAATATAAGTCCTGTATAAAATAAACTATGTATATATATATATATATATATATATATATATATATATATATATATATATATATATATATATATATATATATATATATATATATACAATTATATCATTAGGCTGAATATTTTATTTAATTTTGTGCAAAAAAACCCTACAACTCTATCGACCTGAGATCGCGTTGTTAAATTGTAACGGACCTAGCAATTGTTAAAAATTAACAACGGTTTAGAATGTTTAACAAAATGTCAGATTTTGACAGATTGCCTACTAAAATTATTGAATAACACTGACAATGACGTTTTGTTAAACATTCTAAACCGTTGTTAACGTTGATAACCGTTGCAATTGCTAAGTCCATTGCTAAATTTAACAACGCGATTATCACTCGGCCGTAAACCTTCTTCACGTTAACGACCTATTCTTTTTTATGATTAGTCCTATCAAAAGTTTTGCTGACGGTAGTACCCTTCACTCTAAAATTTGGTCTTTTAAGTCAGTTTCTAAGCCTGATTTAAAAAACAAGAGCGAGGTAACGCAGATGTCTCTTACATAAAACTTTAAATTAAAATTAGGTTGAACTGCCAAAATTTTTGTCCAGCTTTAAGCTTTAATATAACAATGTCATGTTTCCTGTAGCTATTTCTTTCCTTCTAATGTTAGGTTTTATTATAGCTTTGTATATGTATTTAACTTTTTCATTACTACCAACCACATTTATTGACTTGTAAGTCACATTGTATATAAAACAAAAAAAATGTGACTCTACGCCTTTTCTTCTTCTATCTGTGTGTGTGTGGATGGTGGTCGTTTTTCCTGTTTTTATTATGTAAGTAAATGTTTTAATTGTGCTTACCTAATATATAATTTTTATTTTTAATATTTATTTATATTTTTTAGCATGTATAGTGAAAAAACAAACCCAAAATCATCGTAGCTCTCAAGTGGATACTCAAAAAACTCAAATAATAAAGAGAAACACCTGTGTTGGATTGACTTGCTTTGTGTTGGCGTTGCTCACTTGTTTAGCAATCTATTTTTACCTTGAAAATCCTGAAAGGGATGGAAATAAAGTGAAAAATCGTTCGAAACGATGTGGTTGTTCTTAATTTTTAAAGTATTAGGTAGAAAATGGTTAGTATTAAAAAATATATGTCAATTCAACTTATTTTAGCATCTTTACTAAGTAAATCTTTCCATTAAAAGATTTTGCCGAAAATTTACACAATGTATATTTTGTGTTTAACACCTTTAATTATTCTAACTTAAATTTTTGAAATAAAAATACTGAACATGCTGTACATTTTAACCAAGAAAATCAAGAAAATGTGCAGGAATGGAGGCAGAACAAATTTCGTAGTCGAAAAATTCTATTATTCTTCATTAACGTACACACAAACCAAACTAAATAAACAAACTTTAAAGCCAATTAAATTTAAGTAAAGTTATTAAATAACTACAAAACACGAAATAAAACAAATGCGAATTAATTTCGAATGCGCCAGAGCTGGGTAGGAATTGAATCCTTTTGGAAACAAATATAGGAATTGATTCCTTTTTAAGGATCTGAAGGCAGGAATCGATTACCTTTTAAAAATACTATCCGTTATCCGGATTCAATAGATAATTTTAAAATGATCCGGAATTGATTCTTTTTTGGAAGAATCCGATTCCAAAAGAAATCGATTCCTTTTATTTCTAATTTGAGACAAATCGGTTTATAAATGCCAAAAATCCGCCATTTTGAATACGCCTTTTTAAATTTTGACCTAAGCTTCTTAATTTTCAAATTTTGACCTAACACTCTTAAAAACCCTTATATTACAAATCTGAGGCCAATCGGTTTGTAAATGTCAAAATCAGCCAATTTAAATCTTCCATTTCAAATTTTTACCTAAGCATCACTTTGATTTTCGGAAATAAACATAAGGAATTTTAAAACATCTGCATATTAAAATCTTTAAATAAGGAGACCCACCTAACATGTGATTTTTAACCAAAATATGTTGTTTTTCAGTTCCAGAGAAACATTTAAATGAAAACATTTTTTTCCTAACCATAGAGTGTGTATCCAAAAACGGGCATAAATTGTACTTGCATTTGATCTTAAAAGTTTTGATTGCTCGATCTTCATAATTTTTAATATGTTATCCTTTACTTTTAAATGGGACAATTAATTATAACTATACAGGGTGTCTTACAAGAATGAATTTAAAATGTAAATACATTTTTATATTCCACAAGCAGAGAAATTATTAAACGGTACTTTTGAAGCTTCCTGTAAATTTACAATATGATGAACCATTTATAAGTGGCTTTAGGTTATCTCAAGAATCACATTTAAAACACTTACGAAGATCTAGCATCGCAAGTTTCGGAATACAGTTTGAAAAAATGTTCCATTTAAGTGTGGTTTTATGTTAATCTCAGAAATAATATATTCAATTTTGAAGAATATTTATAAAAAACTAACTTGTTTAAGAGTTACAGCTTTTTAAAATAATGCTAACATTATATATCGCGGCTCGCATGGAGGTAAGTAACACGCGGCATCGCCATTCGGGATGCCCATTCGTATTTTTGAATGTAACACGCGGGCTGGCCACATGGAGGTAAGTTACACCCATCTTCCATTCAAAAAAAGATCCTGGAACTTATTTATAAGGAAAAATAAAACCTTTTTTATCCGACTTTAAAAAAGAAGGAGGTTTTCAATTTTCTCGTATGTATTTTTTGTATGATTGACGATCACTACGTAGTTCAGAGGTCAATTTTTCTGACTTTGTTTTTAATCAACTCAGGAGGATCTAAGGTGGTCCCATTTAAATCTTGTTCGAAAATTCTACCCGCATAGGGGTTAAATAGGGCGATGGCCTATCTTTTGGACGGTCTTCGTTAGGAATATATAATTTTTACTCTTATTTTCAGTGGCTTTGAACAAATAAAGAAAGTTTTATAAAAAAATATATTTTATTCTTAGAGGAGTAATAAGAGGATGGTTTTTAAACTCAGGTAATGTTAAGAGAGATTTAGTTTTTCAGCTTAATTAAAATAACAGTCAAGTCAAATGGAGTCCATTTAAAAAAATATATGTTTATATTTCATAGTTATTAATCCCATTTTGTATGATTATGAAAAAGACCAATATGACATTTAGTTTCCTTTAGCGCTTTTTGAAAAGTGGATAAAATAAAGGATAACTATTTGAAAAAAATGTTTAATAATTAAAAAATAACTTAGGTATCATAATAAAGAAAATAGTTATTTCGCTATTTTTCTGTCACCCAACCCCAGAATACCATACCCATACAGTATTCTGGGACCCAACCCTTTATTGTTTCTTACATATTTGCCAAGCGAATGTGTGCAACTAGCTTTGAAGGACCAATAAAGGAAGCGTTTCAATTGTTTGCTTGATTGACTGTAAATTTTGGATGTTTTCGCGGTAAAAGAGTATAGTGCAAAGTAGCACTCCATATCATCAGTATTGTGCCAGTAAATTGGCCAGCTCGCGGCTCGGGCTCCATGCTAAAATCTTATTATTCGTATTGTGGTTACCCAGTGGCGTACCCAGAAAAAAGTTTTGGGGGGGCAAGCCATGCCCGCCGGAGGTCAGTCCGGCGAATCCGGAAAATTTTGGGGGTGTCACGCTCAATTTTTACCAAGAAGTCGTTAAAATCGTTAAAAGAACAAGGATTCGGCAACCTCTTAAATGGCAAATGGGGGGCGTCCCCCCGCGCGCTACGACCGTGGTCTTAAAAAAAATCTTTTTTAAGTCTTTTGGGGGGGACAAATGCCCCCTGCCCCCCCTCGATACGCCACTGTGTTTACCATTTGTAAGTATAAAAACTAAAGAAGACCGGATTCGTGATCCGATAAATAGGAATCGATTCCCTGGATTCAATTCATTTTTCCTTAAAGAAGGAATCGTGATTCGTATTGGTGATTCGATTCCTTTACGAGGATCGGGATCCGTAAATCGATTCCTTTTTGAAAGATTCGTCTCAGTTCTGGAATGTGCTACCATTTGCAGTGAAGGCAAATCCTATAACTTCGGGCGACATCGATAGCATTAACGATCGGGCGTTGAGTTGTTCGATTTCAAGTTCACGACGAGATATACAGTCGCCCAAATAAATTGCGTATAATCGCATAAATTGCATAATTTGCAAAAACTTAATATAAACTGTATAGTGTTGTAACGAAAGGAACGTTCTGGTTTGTGATCATTCACGACCATCATGTGAAAAAGTTCCATTAGAGCAAGTTTAAGCATGAACGGGAAAATGCTCACATTTATAAATCACGTTTTAATAAGCAACCGTGGTGCAGCACGTTGTCCGTCATCTGTCTAAGAAGGGGGGTTTAATAAAAATCAGCTTATTATGACAGAACCATAAAATAAAAATTACTTTTTTTCTTTTTATTGGAAAAGACAGTCAGGTTGTTATTTCTCTTTGTCAATGGTTATAATTTGTTTGGAATGTTCTTACAGCAATCCAAAGCTAATATTAACTTAACAGATAAGCTTTGACCAAAGTAGCTTTATTTATTACAAAAAATCTTCAAAAGTGGATTCAAATTTAAATAAAACGTAAATATAATTATAGGGTTAGCTCAGTATGTGGGAAAAACTGATTTGTTTGAAAAGTCGTATTTATGCCCAAACGTTAATAAAATCAATGCAATACTTGATTGCGAGATTTTGCACTAAATCCCACTTAAAGACCTCGCATCATTGGTCATCAGCAGTCATCATTACACTTCCTTCTTCTTCTGGTGCCACAAAGAGGAGTTTTAGCAAATATGTCTTTGTACCTTAAAAAAAAAAAAATAGGCTGTCAGTAGATAAATCAAGTAAACTAACATTTGTAACGAACAATATTGATTTAGAATCCAGGGTAGCGCCAAACACAAACTCAAAAAAACATCTTCAGGAAAAGAAAGCTAATGGTGACCTACCAAACAATAAAGAACATAACAGTGATCTGCAGAACCAGAACATAATCAAAACAAAAAATGAGAGGAAGTGAGCTGTCAGCTGTCATGACGATAGTGCATCAGATGACGTCGCTAGTGAGTCTTTTAGTGTCTTTGACTTAGAGCGCTAAAGCCCTAGAGGAAGACACAATGACGGGACAGAAAAATATAATACTACATACTGAATAAAGTATTTTAGTTTTTGAACACTAGTATTTTAACCCATTTATATAAATATATATATATATATATATATATATATATATATATATATATAATATATATATATATATATATATATATATATATATATATATATATATATATATATATATATATATATATATATATATATATATATATATTATATATATATAAAATGGGTTGGTAAATTACTATGTTCAAAAACTAAAATTTTTTCAGTATAGTATATATTTTCTTCCGTCATTGTTTAAGAACGAGTTTTCCCAAAAAGGGGAAAAAGAAGTTATTTGAATGGTTTTAAATTTAATATTAAAATATCTATAAAAATTAGAATTTAACTTTTCCAAAATTCTTATACAAAAAAATTTATATATATATATATAATTATATATATATATATATATTATAATAATATATATATATATAATATATATATAAAATTATATATATATAATAATATATATATATATATATATATATATATATATATATATATATAATATATATATATATATATAAAGTATAAGAATTTTGGAAAAATTAACATATTCAGAAAATGATCTATAGTATTTTATTAAAACCGTTCAAATAACCTTCTTCTTCCCTTGGATCCGTCTTGATTCACTACCGGAGGCAGCGCAGCCTCTTGGGCTTTTTTTGCCTAATCAGATAACCTTAAAACATGGAAAAACTATTTTGGTTTTGCTCAATATTCCTATTTTCTTCAGCATTTTGAAAATATTAAATTCTTATTTTTTGGAAAGTAAATAGAGTTTTGAAAAAAATAAGCATATTTAAAATTTATTTTAAGAAAAGCACATTTATTATGGTCGAATATGCTCGGGGAACCTTTTTCAAAAATACATTCTCGAGCATTTTGTAACACTAATCCTGTATATTATTTTTTAAGGTATTTTTTTAATGTACACGTATATCAATAATAGTTCCAGCCTAACTAACAATTAGTTCCAAGTATATGAAAAAAACTACCTTGAAAAAGTTATTATCTATGAAGTTAGTGTAATATAATTATTTTCTATACCAAGATAATGGTAATTATAGTTGGAAACAACTTAAAATATAAAAATCGGGGATCATAGATTTAAAAAATGTAATTTACTAAATAAAGTGTTTCCCAATATTTATGTTTATTATCCTAATTATAATAATTAGGTGGTTTGCAACAGCCATAAAATTTAAAAAATAAGTAGGATATAAAATTAGATTTATTTTAGTTTTTGGTTTTACAATCATATAAAGTGTAAGATATAAACCTATTTTTTTAAATAATGATGATATTATAAATGAAATCAAAACTCAATAAATTGTTTATTATTTGGATTTTTGAACTATACTGATATCATCTCTTAACACTTTTAACAATTTACTATTACTAGTATTACTATATTTTCGTTCGATAAAAGATAGCGGTATTAGGTTTGTCGCTTTAGTTTTCTAAAAATGCTAGTACTTTTTTATGAATACGTATGAAGTTTCATGTAAATCTTTTAACTCATTCGTATATTGACAGCTGACCTAAGTTAACGTGTTGCAGAATTTTTTACAATGCAAAAAAATTTAATATGATGCAGTGATAAAATTTTTATTTTTGAAAGGTGTAGCAAAAAAAATCACGAACCATTGATTAAAGTGTAAAGGGACTTTTTACCTATAAAAAAAATCATGATTGTTTTAAACACGAAGGCCGGAATAAACACCCAACACCAGCTGATGGGCATATATCCACGAGCCCCAAAGCAAGTTTGTGTTTTCAATGGCAACTGAAAAGTACTTTGCTTTGCTTTCACTTTTTTTGGCATCCGTCGGTAAACGTTCAACCAGCTCTCCCCTTTCCAGACACACGTTGTTGTCAACGTGAGCTTTCCCAGGCTTTGTAGTTGGAACTTCTGGATAGTCGGGCTCTGTAGCCCCCGAAAATGTCGAAATTTTTCAAAACTTAAATTCTTATCTAAAAATTATCGAAGCAAGGCACTAACAATGGCGATCCGACCAAGAACTGCTACTGGTATTACGTATAACCGCTTTCTGTCAGTACTGTCACTCCCTGTTGAGCGCGCAACCATCTTCTGCCATTAGGAAAATTCCTCGTGCGTGGGCCCCTCAGAAAGGGACAGGTATATGAATCCTCGTTTACAGCGCTTAGCCCCAGAAGAAGGACTCCATCGTTTGGCTGACTTTCTCCTTGATCCCCGAGGGTAAAAGCTGTTGATACGGTTCCTCAAACCGCCTTCCCGGAAAAAAGACTGCCGCCCGACTTAAAGCACAGCAGCCTTTCTTTATCGCGAGCACTAAGAAGTATGTTGTAGATTCCAAGCTTTACCATTCACGGGCAGGTTTTCTAAAGCTTTGAGGATATACCTACTGAAGGCAACCTTACCGCTTGGTCGGGCTAACAAGCGTGCAAAGATAAATAAAACAAGAGTATAGCCGCACGTATACAGCACGCAAAGCGAGAGAAAAAACTAAACCCCTGTTTTCTTTGTCTTGCGCACGCTTGTTAGCCTGACTAAACAGCAAGGCTGCCTCCAGTAGTATATGCTCCAAGTTCGTAAGAATAGGCGTAGATATTTCAGTGTAGTATATTTTGTTTTAAATATTTGACTTAACACTTATGTTATAAAAATGAAATGTAAATATATAATGTACGTTTATGGTTTCTGTTTCTGAGAGGGCGGCGTCCCCAAGCCCTTTCTTTACGAGCCGCCACTGAATATATACAAAATTCTGAACCTGAAATAAAGTATATATTAAATAATCAAGTTACCTGTAAGAAATCTGGGACTACCATTCTAATTTTGTAGAATTAAGATCTCTGAAGTTGCCGGATTCACTTAAAAACGAAACGTTTACGGAAAAATTTTATGAACCATAATTTATTACGTTAATTTTTTTATTGCACTTTTAGAACAATCAGCACACCTATCTTCTTTTAAATTAAAAAAATTAAACAACTTTTCTTTTGTTTCAGATCGGGTCAACAGCCAAAGAAACAACCAAAGGACCCTTTACAAATGTAGATATATCTTCATTCCTTGTATCCTTCTCCTGCTGGTGCTTCTAATTCTTACGTCCCTCTTTATTTTTCGGGACAGTATATTTAATTCAGCTCCCATATTCCCCCCGATAGACCCCGAAACAAATAGCTTTATCCTAGGACATCCAGTCTACTACAAGCACCACTGGGGAGCGCTTCCAGAAAAAGAGCTTTCTCCTCTTTTACCTACCCCAACTTCTGTGGTGATTATAAGTCATACGGCTACTGACGGATGCTCAAATTTCACAGAATGTGCCAATCTGACTCAACACCTTCAGTACAACTTTATGAAAAGTGGACATAGAGACATAGGATACAACTTTCTTATTGGAGGGGAAGGGGGAATTTATGTGGGAAGAGGATGGGGTCGTCAAAACAGTCTAAGAGTAAAAAGTATCTCGATCAGTTTCATTGGAGATTTCAATAAACAATATTTAAGTGACATAGCCCAAGATTCTGCTCAGGATCTTCTGGAAGAGGGAGTAAGAACTGGAATGCTAGATACAAATTATAAGCTGATTGGAGAAAATCAGACATCTCCCTTGAGGTACTATAGTCCTGGAAGAAACACGGTTGAAGTTATAAAGAATTGGAAGCATTATTTTCCTGGAACAATGCTATGATATTACAGAGAAAATATTTTTTATATAGAGTGTAGACTTTTATTTAATATAGTTGTAGTAATTATGTATATGGGTCTAATAACATACATATCTTCATCTTTGAAGGAAAAATTAGCTGCTTCAAAATACAAATTTTGAGACTCAAAATTTGTTTCTGCAGAATATCTAGTCATTGTCTTTAAATTGTGGATTAACAAGGGAAAACAAATTCATGTATCTATAATGTTGTTTATTTTTACACTACTCTTACAAAATTAATAAACAATGTTGGGCACTGAACCTGTATCATAGGTGAACTGGGTTTTAGTTTGTTAGTTTATATCAGTAGTTTTAATTTATGTGCTGGTTTTTATATTATATATTTTAATTTTTTTATTTTTCTTTTTTATTATTTGAAGATTGAAAGTTGTAAAAACTGTGCAAAATATGTGCAATAAATCTACCAATGAAATTAATTTATTATTTTTTTAACCCCCCTCTGGTAACAACATTTTTAGTAATGTTAAAAAGAGTGCTTTTTAGTTTAAAAATAATTTGACCTGAAGAATGTTTTCTTAAGAAGGTCCCCGTCACACAAAAATCTGAAAATGGTTTTTGCCAGATACCTTTACAAATCTTTAAGATAATTTCATAGAAGGTTAAAAGTCACAATGGTTTTCTTTTAAAATTTTATTTTCGAATCACAATATTTTAATAAAAAAATTTAATAAATCTATAAATATTAGAAATTTATATATATATATATATATATATATATATATATATATATATATATATATATATATATATATATATATATATATATATATATATATATATATATATATATATATATATATATATATATATATATATATATATATATATATATTTATATATTATATATATATATATATATATATATATATATATATATATATATATATATATATCTAAATTAACGCGTGTTAAAACGTAAAGGTATCTTTAAAATTGGCAATAATTGTTTGATAGCAATAAAAAATTAAATGTCCTCTTTGTAGTTAAATGTTTTTTAATTATTGATAAATATAACTGTAAAAACGAATATTTATTCTAATATTTTTCACTGAAGCTTACTTAAGTTAATTTTATTAATTTTATTAAATTATAAAAAATAATACTTTAATTTTTACGAATATATATATATATATATATATATATATATATATATATATATATATATATATATATATATATATATATATATATATATATATATATATATATATATATATATATATAAAACAATTTAAATACACTAACTAGTGTCATTCCTACAAGAAATATTTTGGTGGAGTAAGCGTATCCAAAGTTAACTTCATAAAAAAGGATAACGAGTTTTGGACAGATGAAAGCTAAATTTAGTCATATTTTTTCAGGACAAGTCGTCAATCTCGAAAAACAGCCTGCTGATGCTAAACCCTTCCCCAAAGACATCAAAAAGCTCCTTAAACACAGACCAACTCAGCTTTGGATTGCCGCATTTCTTTTAGCAGTGATGAGTATCGTAGGTTTGTCCATCTTCTTCTCATTAAACTATACTTTTCCACCTACAACTAGCCCAATAGCACCATCCACTGGACATGACGATGATTTGGGTGATGGAATTCAAGTTATACAAAGAAAGGTAGGAAACTTTTAAAATAAACCCGTTTTTTTTAATTATTAAATGTTGTTCTTATTTGTCTCCGCGTTTAATTAATTTAAAAACGAAAAAACTCTTCAAAAATATTTGAAACAAGAGTTATGACTTCTAATAAGAAATTAAGGTGCATTAAATCTAGTGATTCACGCGGCCAGGGAAAGACCAGTGACTCCTTTATACATTTTTTGTGAGTTTTTGAGTTAGTGTAGCAAAATGGTTACCAAAAATCCTAAACAATAATTAAGGCCATGTGCGTTAAAATAATTGTTATAGTTTTAAAGTTTCTTCTAATAAAAGTTAGCTTTATTATGTTTTAAAGGAAGGAAACCACACTCTTCTTTTTAGAGGACTGTGTAAATCATAAGGAGATTCGAAATAGTTTTTAAGTAAGTCAGTTCCTTTTTTTATTGGTTAGGGATAATGTTTAAAGGTAATGGTTTATGTTTATCTTATTTTTAACCATACTTAATATACCGGGTTGGTCGAAAGTACTGAAACCCTTACCTCTACAAATGCCTATCTTTTTTAAAGCTTGATATAATTGAGTTTTAAATTATGGCAGATCCTGCAGTAACAGTAACAGTAACAATTATTTTTTTAACTAAGAACTAATCTTTTGTTGTTTGCCTGATTATAAAAATAATAATTAATTTTCAAACTTTAAAATACTTTTTAAAAAATACAATTTTATCCCCAAAAAGCCGTACCGATATGGTCACAAAAGTTCTCCTCTATTTTGTTTTTCATTAATTACACTTAACTAAGTCTCAAGGACGCAATAATGCTCACTGTCGCGAAAAAAGTATTAGATTTGGTAACAATGCCGATATTATCAGTAAGTCGGCAATAATTTTAAATTTAATTTTAACCTTTTGTAAGCGGTTTTTAAGTTCCAAGTACTTTTTACCAAATCAAAATGTACAGCTGGGAAAAATTAAAGGGCTCTTTATATCGCTTTGATCTTCACAGCTGTACGATGTATGTTCCTAACCACTGCATTGTAGTTTTAACCAGTATACTAATTGACATGGATCACTACATTGACACTTTTATTGTACAGTATATGCATCATAAAGTTATCATCCATGTATTTATTCTATCCACCTCCATGGCCTAACTTTGTTTAAAGAAATTGGTCGTTAATTATTAATGGACAACCAATAAATACTGATAAATTGAACCCCAAAATTGTAATTATAAATGGCAAGAATTACCATACCCGATAGTGACCTTATTAAATTAGATTTTAAAATCCCTTTAAATCCACGTGCCTGCCTCCTATTGTCAATGTCAAACACAGTTAAGACTTGTGAAAGGCCCAAATGACATTTGGAAAAGTAAAAAAGGTCTGCTTAAGAAGTAGTGTTATCAGTGCGCCTGTAAGAGATCCTACAGTGCGCTGTTGTCAATGTAAAACCAGTGTTGACATATCGCGAACATTGTACACACTGGTTTTTATTGTTATCGAAAGATTTTAATGTTCAGAAAACCGCTTGTCTTCATAGGCCAAAGGTATACACCATCCCGTTCTCGAGACTATTGTCCACTTAAACTGAAGCACGTGGCAAAACAAAGCTCCGTTATAGGGTCAGAAAATTATATTTTTTTAATTTATACAAAAATTTTAAAAAATGCAAATTAAAAAAAAAAGAACTAGTGATCGTGATTCTACATTACCCGAAAAGTTACTCATTTCTATGTATTAAACTATTTCCATTTCACCCTGTATACGGGATATTTAAGAGTTTTTGGTTATAAGTGTCCCATTGTATTTAAAGCCTTTTAAAATACCTTTATATGGGATTTTAGTGGTTCAACGCAGACACGTTAGATGCAAAGTGCCTTAGAAAAATTATTCGGTGTCCTTAGAAAAACGTCTGGCGAGTACTGTACCACATATTCATTAATAACCTTTCAGTAGTTTCAAGGGCTTTTTATTTTCTAGGAATGGCTGGCTAGACCTCCTCTAAACGTCACAAAAATAGCACATCCCCTTAGGATAGCAAGGATCTTGCACACAGGCGGGTCAAACTGCGCCGACTACCAAACCTGCGCAAACAAGGTTCTTGCGATGCAAGGATGGCAAGTGGGAACTAAGGGCATGCCTGATCTGGCTTATAACTATATGATTGGAGGAGATGGTAACGTCTATGTTGGCCGAGGAGCTGGGGTGGAGAACGAATGGATGTAAGTATTAGGAAAAATTCGAGTAGCGTTAAGTCTGGTCATCTAAGCGGTCGTGATACATTTAAATACCCATAGTGTACAAGGTTATCCAAACAGGACTAGCCAGGCTGTTTTTTTAACTCTTTTCGTACTTTTATAAAAGAAACTAAATTAGTCATCTTATACGATTTTTCCCACCGAATGATAATTAAAAAACTAAACGTCAAATTAAGCTGCTAGGTCTCATTTTAATATTTTTTAAAAATAAAAAGACCTTTTTTTATGAGGATATATTTTTAATTTAAAACATTTATTTTCTGCACGTTTAAATCAGGAATTTTCTCTTGTTTGTCTACCGTGCCATAAAGACCTGACAAATTGATATGGATATTCTTTTCATGAATCAGTAACAATCACAGCCGTCGATAATTGAATTAAAATAATTGAAAAATCGTATTTAATTAGTAATTGCATTACTTTAATTCAATTACTTTCCGGAAAAGGTGACTGTCAATTAATAGGATAATGTATTCGTAATTGGTAATTTATTTTCACGAATCACAAGTAATTCAATTACTTAGAAAGTAATCCGATTATTTATAAAGTAATTGAATTACTTAAAAATTAATTCAATTACCTAATAAATAATTGAAGAACTACGAAAAATTCAATTATCTTTTTTTATGGAAAAACTGCTAAAATTTGGGCTATCCAAAAAGAGCATCTTGAAACATGAGGGCCGCTTTGAATCCGACGAACGCCGCCTCCGCGTCGGTTTAGTATTTTCGATTGGTGCTTACTGCCACGTTTTTATACTGTTTTTTGGGGAAAAATCTGTTCATGTTCGGGGTAGGATACAAAGAAATTTTCATTTTAAAGTCATTTAATGTTGAAACTTGCCGAGAAAGCAGTTTGACTGGTGTGACGTGCGCGTATGATGCATATTAGTGTAAAGATTTTATTTATTTAGTGTATCGTGTTTAATATATGTGGTAATTTAAATAAAGTAATTGCTAAAATATTCAATTACTTTTAGTTTTAATTGATAATTAAGTAAATTTTAACAAACATGCTAGTAATCGGTAATCGTAATTTACTACTACTTAGAAGAGTAATTGGTAATTGTAACTGAATTATTTTTAAAAGTAATTGCGACAGCTCTGGCAACAATTATATATTTTTTTGCAAGTGTTTAAAATTATGGCTAAACTGATACATATAAAACAAATAAGAAAACTATATAAAATATAAACAATTTTAAAACTTGTTTGTAAAGCTGTCTGAATAACACTGCCGCCAAAGGTGAACAGGTATACGACTCAGTCTGTCAGGTATTAATAACATGGTAGGCTACCATTTTGTTGATGTAAACGTGCAAAAAATAGACGTTTTTGAATTAAACATATATATCATTTTAGACCTAAAAGATATACGAAAAATGGATAATTATATAAAAAATAGGGCAGTCCATTAAAAAATATATATCGAAATGGCCCCTAGCATTTAATGTTTAATGGTTTTTTAGTCATTATTTTTTGATTCGGTGATAAAAGTTATATAAGATAGCTATTTAAAGTGTTTTTTATAAAATTACATGTAGAATCAAAAAGCCATTGTTAATGGTCATCGTTAAATAACCCTGTACATACTATAGTTGGCTTTTATAGTAGGAAAGACACTAAATCAATAAAATGCTCTTTTATTGATTTTTTTATAAGCTCAAAACAGTCAAATTGCAGGACAGAAAAAATGTACCTCGAAATATTGAAAATTTTTTATTAACTTTGAAGAAGCAAACAATTTAATTAATTTTTTTTAAGTAATACACACAAAGTTTATGTTTTAGGCCGAGTGCAATTGACATAGGGTACATAGGTAACTTCCTAGGACCCTATGATAAAATGACAAATAAAATGGACCAGGCAGGAAGAAGACTGGTTGCTAAATTAAGAAAAGATGGATATCTCACTCCAGATTATATTGTTATAGCTCAGAATCAGACGTTTAACACTCAAAGTCCTGGAGAAAATATCTTTAAAAAAATTATAAAATGGCCACATTACGATAGCGGATTATATTTTAAATAATTATTGGGTTCTTAGTTTTATCTTGTGTTTACTCATAGTATATTTATATCTAAAATGTAGCCAATATAAACAACTTTATGAGAGAAAGCACATGATTACTACAGCTATTAAAAAAACTTGCTGTTTTGTTCTCACCGATGAGCTCATCGATTAATTAGAATGTTATATTTATTGATTTTATTCTTATCTGTTAAAAATCAATGAATTTCACAAACTGTTTTTAATGTAACCAATTACTTACTGCTTAAAAGGTGATTAGCCATCAAATCCATTAAAGTTGGTTACTGAGGACGATAAAAAGAATGACAGTTGTAAATTTAGCCCGTCATATAGTCATCATAGTATTTTTATAAAATAAAAATTTTAAAAAAATGTTTAGACAAAAAAAGCTATCTTTTTGGCAGTTTTGGAGCCTTACACAACCGTTAAATTTAAAGATTTCATAAGATCAATCAAAAGATGTTTTATATCTCATTGAACAATTGACGTTATTACCAATGGAATCTGATGACGTTATGTCCATTAGAACTTATTGCTGACTGGTTAAATCCATTTATAAAAGTTGATAAGAATAAAAACGCACGTAAACTAGGAACTAATTTTTGCTGCTTTGAATATTTTATTGTGCTTTATTTTAGATTTAAATATACCATAGAGCCTTTATAGTAGTTTGACACTTCGGTGCTTCTTTCACATTTTACTCTTCCTAACATTGTTGTTGGTATATATTACCAAAAAAATAGACCACTGTCTACCAGTACCACATATTTATCTTTGTGAATCCAAATTATTCCACAAGAATTATCAATTTTTGGGAGAATTGGTACAGCGGATTTTGAATAGTTATGGTTAGTGACATATCAATATTAAAAAAAGTCAAAATACGTTATAGGCTCTAGAAATTTATACATTTAGTTGGTTATAAATGCTTTATATTACTCGATTACTTTAGATCTAATTTTTGAATATGTACTTCCTATATCCTAGATGTCTCAGAAAAAAAGAAAAACTTGTTATGAGATTTTCCTCGCTCACTTTTATTTCGAATAAAATAAATACTCATTTTTTTTAATAAACAGTTTTAAAAATGTTGATTTTTTTTGAAATATGTTTTTATAATTTTGTAAATCGATTTTTACTACATATATTGCCAAAAAAATTAGAAAAACTAACTTTAGTTAATATAAAATTTATTAATTAAAATAATGGGCAAAGAAATTTTTGGGACACTGCTCTTGTGTTATACAACAAAAAGTTCCTTTATAAGACTAGGTTGCAAGTACAACAATAATAATTAAAAGAAGAATTTATATTAAAAAACTCTAATAAGGAGTTGGACAATACTACAGAAAATAAGGACTATATTTTTAGAAAAATCCCTTTATAGCACATATTTATTAGTTTTTATTTAAATAATTAATAAAAATTTGCACAAACTAAAAACACGTGTGACTTGCAACTTAGTCATGTTATATACAGGGTTACTCGTTTAAAAACAAGGTATCCTATTGATCTTCCTATATAATACTATATTTTCTATTTTTTTAATATATAATCTATTAGTAATATACAGGGTTGTGATAAAGGAAACATCCTTTTATATAGAATAAAAAGCATGAAGAATTGTGAGGAATCGTCTGTTACCGTCAATTTTATTTATTTAAAATGGAATTAATAGTGTAAAAATGTTATATAGGGACATACACATACATATTGTTTACTACAGAAAAAGCTCTTTATTTGCGGGGTATATGTTTCGTAAGTATGCTGCGAATACAGAAACCGTGAATATGGAATGGTAATTTATATGGGATTATAGGGGATACGTTCCTAGTAGACAAAATTAAAAAAAAACTATATAAAAAATAAATTTAATTAAAGTTTTTGATCATATTGAATAAGTATTATCTTCGCGCTTAGGCAATGGTTTAAAAAATTTGTAATTTTTTCTTGCTTGGCAGTTTTTAAAAGCTCCTTCAATTCAGACTAATATTCAGCAGTGGCATTAGGAATTTGCCTCTGAAAAATAAGACTTTGTTCCATAGACGGATCAATTTTCATAAAGAAATCACAGCTCATTTGCCATTTAACGACGCGTTGACAAGGAATATTCGGTTGGATACCTACATATTGGAATCATTTTTATCAATGTGTATGTTCCGATGTACCGATTAGATCCGCCAATAGTAAAACCGCGAATAAAGGAAGCGCAAATAAGGAGCTTTAACTGTATTTAAATTTTAGATTATACAATACAATGCATTATTTATACCTATCATTTTTGTTTTAATATTTACACTTTTGGCTTTTAAAACAAAATAGACATACAACAAGCTATGAAAAATAACTATTTTATTAGATGGTAAAAAAAAACTCTGCAGTAGAGCAATCTTTCTAAAAACTCATGTTTCACATTAAGTCCAGCTTGTACAAACATTTTTTGTATTATTCATTAAATTTACACTTTAAACGCACGTACTGGCTCGAGTTTAAATTTATAAACTACAAAAAAAACATAGGATTTAGATCTGGCGCCCAGTAGGGCCATAGTATTATTCCTCCCCAATCTATCCAACGCTTCAGAAAAATTGTATTAAACTAGTTCTGTATATTTACAGCTACCTAAGGCCGTATCCGTTATAAAGAGGTAATAATGTTATTTTTAAATACCAACGTTACGTTATAAAAGTCGATAGTAATAACATATTAATTGATTTTAAATTAAATACATATGTAATACATCCATATACCTACCAGCCAATAAACAGACATGAAATAAAATTGTAAATCGGGATGCAAATAAACAGCAATAAATTACTTCTTTGGTATGCACAGTTTATGTATTTTAAAATATATTTACTAGTCAACTCATTATATGACTTAAGACAAGCATGTCGGATTTCACAAGCAATACGAATGATGTATAGCATTCACAAGAATGCCAACGCACTTAACTTATTTCTTTGTTTACTTTGTCACAATAAATATTAATTCAGAAAGTACTTACAAAAATTATTTCAATATTTTTATAGAATTGTCGTTTATACATTACTGGCAACCCATCTTTAACTTTATGTCCAATCAATTTTTTAGTGTAGTTATTTTCTATACTCTATAAATCGTTTGTAGCCCAAAACAGATATATATATATATATATATATATATATATATATATATATATATATATATATATATATATATATATATATATATATATATATATATATATATATATATATATATATATATATATATTAGTCCAAAATGTAATAAAAAACGATGTGTTTTATTTAAAAAAAAATTCTTTACGAAGCAGTTGGCGATCTTCATTATGTAACACTTATATAAAAAGCTGGTGCGTTTCTTTGTTACTACCCTGTAGGTGTAATAAATAAGTACTAGCGAAATTTCTTGTAAAACTTTAAGTTATTCATGGAACTTTGTTGTGATTTAAATTTAGGTTTTTTTATGAAACAAAGTTTTTAATTATTAAACTTAAAATACTTGTTATGTATGTAGAAGAAGTAAACATTCAAAAGTGCATTTTATTAAAAAACACACTTTTCGTAGAAAAGCGTATAATATGACACATTGTTGTGTGTTGCAAAGTTCACTCTGAATGTTTACTTCTCTGTTATAATCACTAAACGCTATAGGTATATTATAAATATTAGCTATTATGATACTAACACTAGAGAATTACATATTTTTAAAAAGTCCCAGTGTTTTTTATTTATTTTGTTAATCTTTAGCAAAATAGAATCAGATCAAGCCGTCGTAAGTTAACAAAGTATTTTGCAATAGTTAAAGCCTCCCACAGACGTACAGGGTGTCCGGTTGTAAATGTAACCCCCCATTAACTTATTTATTTGACATTCGGGAAAAACAAGTTCAGTATAAAAGTTTAACTGTTTTAAATAATTTTTTTAAAAAACCTCTTTTCATCTATACAGAGTGTTTCAAAAAGTCTGGGCGTGGTCCTACTATCTTATTTCAAATGAGTCCCCTATTTTTTTTATTTGAGATTTGCATTCCTCTTGAAATTTTAAACATATTTTATGTAGCATATCCTATGTCTGACTTTAATGGTTACATCACAAAATGCAAAAAACTATAAGCTTTATCATTATCACTATCATGCTATATCGCTATGTTTATTCATTTGTTCAATTAGCTATAAAGTTTGACATATCCGTCAATCCGTCAAATGACTTTCTTTCACACTGACATTGGTTTTAATTATTTGGTAAAATATTACTTAACTATATATGTATATATTTACCAAATAATTAAAACTAATGTCAGTGTGAAAAAAATTCATTTGACGGGTATGACAAACTTTATAGCTAATTGAACAAATGAGTAAACATAGCGATATAGCATGATAGTGATAATGATAAAGCTTATAATTTTTTGCATTTTGTGATGTTGCCATTAAAGTCAGACATATGGTTTGCTACATAAAATATGTTTAGAATTTCAAGAGAAATGCAAATCTCTAATAAAAAAAAGGAGATACATTTTGAAATAAGAAAGTAGGACCACCTTCAGACTTTTTGAAACACCCTGTATAGATGAAAAGAAGTTTTTAAAAAAATGTATTTGAAACAGTTAAACTTTTATACTGAACTCGTTTTTCCCAAATGTCAAATAAAAAAGTTAATGGGGGTTACATTTTTAACCGGACACCCTGTACAATGTACATATCAAAAACACGATTGGTTATAGTCTGTCTCAAAGTATATCGCTATGGCTTTTGACGGACAATACCCCAATAAACCTTTAACGATTTTATTACCTATTGTTATTGGGTAAACCCATTATTTCATAATGGCGGGGTGGGCCGGGCATTTCTTGAGTATTGACCACTAGGTATATAAATATTTTGGCTAATATTTTAGTGGCAGTGTTGAACAACCGTTTTTACTGTGCTTTTCGAAAAAGTTGTTTTACGAGAATATAACTATGTCGCGTCAAAATCAATTGTCATTAGATGCAAAACAGGTTGTAAAAAATATGTATGAAACTTTAATCAGTAGAAGACTAATTAAACAAGAAGCTTTAAAAGAAACGTATCTACTTACAAAAACTCCAATATCATCGATAAGGGATATTATTATTAGTGAAGAATTAAATAAAAGAAAAAACGCAGTGATTTTCAATCGCACCGTATAGACAATATTGATTAGGGCCTAATAAGAAGGAATATATGTTGTCTGTATAAAAGCGGAGTTGTTCCTACCTTGGATAAACTGAAAAAGAAGCTAGACGAAGACGAAACCAATATAAATATTAGCCGTGCCACCCTCCATAGAGATGTTTGTAAAATGGGATTTAAATACCGCAAAATAGACAACAGACAAGTACCTAGTAATGGAATAGCACAGAATACGCAATTGGAGATTTAATTACCTTCAAGAAATTAAAAGATATAGGTTAGAAAACAGATCCATAATTTACCTTAATAAAACATGGTTCGATACACACGACACAGTATCCAAAGGATGGGTTGATTCTAGTCAAAACTGTCAGACAAAAGCACCTTCAAATAAAGGAAAACGCATTACCATAATAAACGCTGGTTCAGAAGACGGATTTGTCCCAAACAGCTTGCTGTTGTCTGCAAAGAATATTAAGGATTCTAGCTTGGATTATCATGAGGATACAAGTGCAGACTTTTTGAAAACTGGTTTCAAAATTATCTTTAAAAAAATATTCCAAACAACAATGTTATTGTCATGGATAACGCAAGCTACCACAGCCGTCTGCTTTACAAACCACCAGCTTTATCAAGTTCAAAAACTGAAATCCAGGAATATTTGTTAGAAAATTATATTTATTTTGAATTCAGTTAAAAAAACCGCAACTTTTGGAAGTCCTAAATTCATATGCAATTAAAAAACAATACGTATGTGATAATTTGGCTGAACAGGCTGGGCATACTGTCTTACGTCTTCCTCTGTATCACTGTATGTTTAACCCCATAGAGCATTTGTGGAACCAAGTAAAATCAAAGATCAGAGCAGAAAATGTTACACCTACTTTAAGTCCCTGTGTTATAAATTTGATAAAAAATGTAATTACTAACATACCAGTTGAGAGCTGGAAAATTCAGTACAGCACATTATAAAAATTAAGGACTCTTACATTTCTATACAAAACAACATAAATCCTATTGTAATTAATCTCAATGATGACTCAATGATTAATGTAATTTTAAGATTATGCCTACCTAAATACAATAAATTATAAATCTTTATATTATTAGAGTCCGTCCCTAATGTTCTGTCCTTTAATACCTACTGATCCGCAGTTTTATTGTTGTCGGCAGGTATAATCCATAAATGAAGGCAAAAGCTAACACGGTATACTTTGAGACAAACTATACCTTAACTCGGTTTGTGCAGAACAATTCGAACGTGTGTGGATATGAATAATTTATTCCATTATTGCTTTTATTAAAACCATAGTGAATTTCTAAGTTGGTTCATTTAGTTGAAAAGGTGAAAAGAAAGAATCCGGTTAAGTATGAATTCATTGTGTTTTTCATTAAAAAACTTTCTTGTTCTCAGGAGTGGCTAGCTCGGGATCCTCTCTACGTTACCCGCTACACTGAACCCCCCAAAATGGTGCGCATTTTGCACACGGCCGGCGTGAACTGCTCGGACTACCAAATTTGTGCCAACAAAGTTTTAGGATTGCAGGGAATCCACGTGGGAGACCAGGGAATGCCGGATATTGCTTACAATTATTTGGTTGGCGGGGATGGGGCGGTGTATGTTGGGAGAGGAGGAGATGTGCAGAGTCATGGGAGGTAAGTTTACAATTTTCCCTATACATATACAAAGCCTTATGAAACTATCTTTATAAATTAAAACCTCAAAATCCTTGTGGAAAAAAAAATAAATAAAAATTATTTTTTTCTCTTAATACTAAAAAATCGTCCGGGCTAGATGACATACCAGCAATCGTCTTAAAAAAATGTGCTCCCGAGCTTGCACCCATTCTAACTCACCTCTTTCGAATCTCTTACGACACGGGCATTTTTCCGGAGAGTTGGAAAGCTGCACGTGTGCAACCTGTCCCCTGAAAAGGATGCAAAACTCTCCCCTCTAACTATAGACCTATATCTCTTTTTTCTGTTGTTCGATCGGGTCTCTCATGATGGGCTTCTTAACAAACTTCCCTCTTATGGTTTTCCACCTAAGCTTTGCTCTTGGCTGTCCGGTTTTCTTTCTAATCGAAGTATATCAGTTACTGTAGATGGTCTTCCAGCTTCTACTAAATTAATGCTGGGGTGCCCCAGGGCTCAGTGTTGCACCCACGCTGTTTCTTCTACAAATTAACGCTATTCTCTCTTCCACAATTAATCCCATTCATAGTTTTGCTGACGATAGTACCCTTCACTCTAGTATTCAATTTCTTAAGCCACCATGTAATTCTCATTTGGAAAACAAGCGCAGGTCAATGAAGATATCTCTTTCACAAGACCTCAAACATATCTTGGATTGGGGCGCCAAATATCTTGTTCAGTTTAATGGCTTAAACCATAGCTTCGGCAGCTTCAAAAAAGCTTGGATTCTTCTTTCGAGCCAGAAAGTATTTTTCTAAATAAATTCTAATTAAATCTGTATATTCTGTATGTATCCCAAATCAGACCCTCTTAGGAATATTGTTCTCATGCCTGGGGAATGGCACAACACTTAGCATTCTGGACTCTATCCAAAGAAGAGCCATTCGTCTTATTAATGATCCGACGCTCACAGAAAGGCGTTTTCTTGCCCACCGTCGAGCTGTAGGGGATCTGTCGCTCTTCTATAGGTATTTTTACGGCTTTTGCTCAGAGGAGTTGGCCAGTATAATTCCTTCTCTGTCAGCTCCCAACAGAGCAACACGTAGTGCAACTTTTATGCATCCTTTTACAGTTTAATTAGAAAGGCCCCGAACTGTTCGCTATCTTCGTTTCTTCATCCCTAGAGTGTCAAGAGTATGGAACCTGCTGAACGCTGAAGTTTTTCCTTATCCTCCCAATCTCCAAATATTTAAGTCCCGTGTGAACTAACTCCCTCTCACCACACTTAAGACACCCACGGTACGTTTGTACTTGGGCATCAGCCTTCGTGGACTGTCCCAAGATTTAAAAAAAAATGGTAAAAATAGCGGATTATCACAAATTACTTAGATAATAAACCACAAAATTGTAAGTAGAAATAACAAAGCCGCCTTAGACCTTTTTGTATCAGATCTTTAAATCCCAATAAATTTACATGTTGACCTTTTACTATCGATGTCAAACACAGCTGCTAATAGTAAAAATCCCAAATAACATTTGATATGGTCAAAACGCCATTGTGGCCAAATTATGCTATTTTTCGCTTAACGAATTTCTTATCCATCTTAAAGTAAACATAACGTTTCCACAAATTAAGAAAAACCTTTTCTTTGCTTGTTGACTTTACAAACTCCTGCGATGCGATACGAGTCCTGCTGGAGGATATTTTTTGCCTTATCAAATGCATTTTACGACTCAACCCTCGGGCTCTACAACTTAACACACCCGTCAACCTCGACTGGATCTTCAAGTTTTACTGCACGTATTTAGAAAAATCTAGCTATTGGCTGTATATCCAAGACACAACGAATAGTATTGTTGATTTACCTATTACCTGCATGTTGGTCCGATTTGAGATAAAAAGGCGGCCTTTTATTAAGACTAAAGTTTGTTGCGGCAAAACAAAATCCGTTTATTTTTAAGAATTATATTGTATCTTCGAGATTTTTAAATCTTATGTTTATTTTTAAGACATTAATTTCTTAAACAAAAATGTTTTATTATTTGGTCTTCTAGAAAAAGCCAATATTTATAATAGTTAGTCCATTTTATATTAGACATTTATTGTTATTCTTTTTTTAATTTATTTTAGTAGTATCATATAACACCAGATATTAAATTTGAATTTTTTTTTAGGAATGATAGCATGGACATTGCCTATGTGGGTAACTACCTGGCGCCCTTTGATAAAATGTCGGACAAAATGGAGGAATCAGGGAAAAAACTCATTGAGAGACTCGTGGGAAGAGAAAAAATTGCGGATGACTATATCCTCGTTGCTCATAATCAAACAGAGAACACCACCAGTCCAGGAGTAAATATTTACAAGAAAATTGTTCATTGGCCTCATTATGATACAGGCTTATATTTTAACAATGAAGAAGAGATTAAAGAAGAATGAAATAAACATAGTGTATCTTCTAAACATTTACTAACTCTTATTTGTAGGGGATCATTCTAAATCCATTTAATATAACATTTTAAAAATCTAAGTTATGTTTAATAATTTTTCTTTTTTGACTTCAGTAAATAGCAATATTTTAAGAAGCGTTTTAGATGGATTTAGCCATTTTGATAAAATCTATACGGATGGCTCTAAAGATAAGCAAGGAGCCTATACTCTACCAAATTTTCCTAAAACTGTATATAAAAAACAACAACGAAACTTCCAATCAGAGCTGTCAGTGTACTCCTAAATAGTACTTCAAGTACAAGTACCAAGTTTATGATTTTTTAATAAGTACTTCAAGTATAAGTACAAGAACTCGTTAAAATCTTCTTGTTTTTTCAAGTAAATTCAAAAAGTACTTGAAGTACTACGCAAGTATTTTATTTGAAGTAAAACAAAGTACTTGAAGTAAAACAAAGTACTTAAAGTAAACCGAAGTAACTGAAGTAAAAAAAAGTACTGGAAGTAAAAGTAGTTTTACTTGACTAGCATTTTTTTAATAACATCAAGTTAAATCATTAGCGTAAAAGAAAATATATACTTTGATAATGTAACGATTTACCTCACCTGTAAAGTCTCTTATTGTGATGTATGTATTGAGATGTTTAGCAAAGTTATTTTTTTGAAAAATTTTTCGGGTTTAATGGTCCAATATAATTTTTTAATTCGATTCAAATGTATTTTTTATTTTATATTTTGATACCTTATGACCTCCCAAAATTAGTAATTAACCCAATATTTTCTACAGTTTTACCCTTTTAATAAATCATCATTTTTCTTCTTTCTTTAACAGCAAACCAACTAATGATCATATCCTTAAGTCATAAACATTTAAGTATTATAAGTATTAATAAAAACAAGTTGGTTTGTATTAAAAAATAATAATAAGAGCTTGAAGAGAAGAAAGTGATGAGATAATGTTTATGAAATAAAATTTAAAATACAAGTACTTTTAAGTGATGTTAGAAAAAAATAAAAAATGTTTTCCAGACATTTTTAAACTAGTATTTATACAATATTTTTATGTTTATTTAAAGTACCTATGATAATAAAGGTATTAAAAAATAATTGTAATTTTACCATTCCTGGTGCCGTTAACAATTGAATTGAGGGCTATAATGTATTAGAGTCAGGAAAGGTCGGGCGATCTTCTTGTTTTAACCTGTTTGAGCTATTATGTAACGTGAATAAATTGGTGTACTTGATTGATTTTTTTTACTTCAATTACTTCTTATTTACTTAAGGTACTTTTTTTACTTCAAGTACATCGTTATACTTCAAGTACTTAGAAAAATAGTTCAAGTAATTCAATTGGTCAAATCAAGTACAAACTTCAAGTATTTTAATATAAATTAATCAAGTACAAGTACAAGTACTTCCTAAAAAAAATAACTTGAAGTAAAATACTTCAAGTACAAAAAAGTACTTGAATTAAAATTTTACTTCAAGTACTTTAAGTTTTGACAACTATGCTTTCAATTATGCCCAAGTACTGAGAACTATTTTCAACTTATAGATTTATTTTATTTTATCATATGTACGTATCGTTGGTTTGGTTTAGAAAATATCTTCGTTTAACAAGTGACAAACTAATAGATCGTAAGGTAAAGGACATCCTTTAAAAAACGTACTCGATTATGTTATAACATAAAAATTAGAAATATGGAAATATAACTATAATGGCTGCTCCATTGGCTTCCCAAATATAAAAAATTCGTTATATTCCGTATTAAAAAACAAACTCCTGTTCAATAAATAAACATACGTTAAAAAAGTAAACACTACAGTCACGAGGTCAAATCAAAATTTACTTTTATATGCGCGAATACAAAATAAACAATGCTTGCTAAAATTTCAAAAAGGGGTTCTTTTATTCAAGGACATCTCGTAAAAAGAGTTTGCCTCCTGATCCTCTTTTATTTTCTAACTTTCGGCCCTAAAATGGAACGGCTTGGGCTTAAACTTTATTGAACCGCCCCTACCTCTCCTTATATAGGATATGCACTGTCGGAACATTTAACGGAACATCTAGGGTTGCACTTAGGGTAGATCTCCCAAAGATATTGGATGATCCATTTGAAAATCAAAAGCTAAGATCCTTTTCGATCAAAGGAAAAGTGCGTAAAAACAAATAAATAAGTCAAAATATATGAATTTATTCAGTGTATATAAGAGTTAAATTTTCTTTTTCAAACTTATCGGATAGATTTAAGTATATTAGAATAAAATAAATGATAAATAAAATAAGAAAATATGCCGAAAGTATTTTATTCTTAATCCTTTCCTTAATTAGGTATGCATTTAATAGGTCTTTTTATTGATATAAAGTGCAATATAATTATTATTTATATAAGTATTTATATGTTAAAATATGTTTACACAATTTATTTTCTTAAGTTGATTGATAACAATGTTAACTTAAGCCGCTTTCCAGCCTGCCGTTTTGTGCACGCAACGAAGCACCTGTGCGCCTATATTCTCCAAGCAGACGTTCCAGCCAAGTTTTTTGACTTTGCGTTCGACGCGCAATAACTGCTTTCCCCTTTCCCCTGAAGGACCTACCTTTCATTTCGTGTTCGAAGCCCAAGAAACGTTTTTAAAGGTTAGGTAAAAGTAAATTCGTTTCGTCACGTTCCAGGTGGCGTTTAAAGCACGAAGGCTAAAGGCATTAAGCTCATGCGCTTCAAACGCAGAACAGATGGCAGCTGGAAAGCGACCTTAGATTTAGCATATAAAAGAAAGTATTTTTGAATTGTTCTTTATTTTTTAAATATGCAATAATTTTCACTATAACTGTATATACCGTGAAAAACTTTAAAAAAGAATTGTTTTAAAAATGTATTACTATTACAAAAATATTTTCTAGTATTACCGTGCAGATTTGTTATCCGGTGAGTTTAACTATCGTAAATATATTTAAAAAAAAACTGAAATTGGTTAAATTCCTTGGCCCCAAAGATCTAATATAAGATTTATATTCGATTTTTATTCTTTAGCCCCCTCTTAAGCGTATATATCCAAGGTGTTATATTTTTTTCCTTCCTTCTAGCTAGGGCACAAAAGAAAATATATAAAAATATCTTTATAATATGTTAATTCACACTATACCATTACAGTGTAACCTGAAATAGTCCGGACATCCAGGAGTTGGGTTTGGACGAAGAAACTAAAGAAGAAAACATTCCTCTGGCAACTTTAGCAATGAATATTAAAAAATCGAAGGAACTCTAAAACGAAATCAATAAATTAAAAGTTCTTGGTAAAAAATTATTATGCACAGATATTCCAACTGAAGATTTGGAAGCATAAATCACAGGAAGTGAATATGAGACTGACGTCTTATTAACAGATAACGATATTCTTGCTGAAATAAATGACGTGACAAATAACGTGGAGAGCGATTCTTCTTCTAGCGATGATTTGCAAATTGTGGCAAAAGTTAAACATCAAGATGCCGTAAAGTCTATTAGCAATTGTATCCAGTGGGCATCAGAAAACAATATACCAGACAAACAAATTAAGTTACTTTTTGAACTAAAGAATATTGCTGTAAAAAAAGATTTGCAGTCAAAAAAACAAAAAAATATTACCGATTTTTTTAAGGTAGTTCCGAAGTAAGTTACATTTTTTTGTAAAGATTTTCATAACGTATGTTATTATGTATATAGAATGTATTTTATGAACTTTTAACGTATTTCTAGTTTTTAAAATATCATTTGCAATGCAATATGTGTACCAAATTTTTGCTTTTTTTATAAGGCAATATTTTTCTATTAATAAATAAGTATTTTAGGAATTATTCTGGATTTTACTTCTGTTTTTGCATATAAAAAGTAATCCGGACAAATCACCTTACAATTAATTGACCGAATTATGGAGGTTATACTGTATTTTAACCCCTAAAAACCGTCCATAGTTCATATAGTCTTTATTCGTCGAACTTTTTTTGTTTTAAGGCTATAATTAAAACACTAATAACATTGCTGCTTTGTTATGGCAGCTTTTATAAGTTAAAAAAAAGCATACTTACAGGTCTAAAAAGTTTTTCTTCTGCACACTTTAGTACTAACGCAACATATTATTTTAAAAATTTACAAAAAGTTTAAAAATTTGTATAAAAACTTAAAATAATTCGTAAAAACGAGATCCGCTTTAAAACAACGCTGCATTGTTACCTTTAAATTGTCATAATAACCCTAGTTATTATTCGAGTTTTGTAAGTATTACACAGGCCCACAGCACACACTCGCAATCGAGAAAAGGCGTAATTTCAGATATTATTGATTTTTTTTAATTTAAAATGTCAATATCTTAAAAACTATAACAGATACACGCAACTCTTATAACGTAAATTATGTATTTTTACAAGACCTTTAATTTAAGTTATATAACCTTTTTGTCTAAATGCAATATTTTTCGAGTTATAATCAAAAAAACGACTTTTCAGGAATTTTTTAAGGTATACTGGAAATTTTTAAAATTAATTGTTTTTTATTTCACATTAATTTTTTTTTCTATTTTGAAATATTTTTTTTCTAAAAATATATTTTAATTTATATCTACTTTATTATTTACCTTATTAAAAATGTTTAGATAACTTTTTTATAGACAATTTGAAAGGCTCTCTTTTTCGTTTCATGAAATTATTTGTATCTCTTATAGTTTATATAGTCGTAGTCCAAACTTTCTGGCGGTAAATGTACCACGTCGGTTTTTTGGGGTTTTCTTGCTTTTTTGCTGATTGACTCCCAATTTTAACTTTAGATTCGTGTCCAGCGGAAAAAAATACGCCAGAAAATCTTAGTCCGACACCCAGCAAACACACTACTTTTTTTGTGGACCTGTGTTATTTTTAGTTTGTTTAGTTACATTATTGATCCGATATTCATATAAAATATATACTTTGTATTATAACTATCTAGTACCAACTTCTTGGTATTAATAAATATATAAACAGGTGCACATAGTTTTTTTTTGTGACAGACCCAAATCTAAACATAAACAGGGTCATCCAACAAATACTGAACTAGGCCACAGATACGACTTTCCTCATATTTAAAAAAATGCGAAAATAGCTATCTTGTGTATTTTTCCCGTAGATTCCTGAAGAAACACCTTAAAGATAACTTGAATAAAAACAGAAATTTTTACCTAACCTTATTTATTGGCTACTTTTTAAAAGCGTCTAATTTTTTTTGATACTCTTAAATTTAAAAAAATGTGTTTTTATTTTTATTAACAACAATAGTTATTTAAAAAAAAACAGGTAATAATAAATACCTTAAAGGCCAAAACACTGTCAAAGTCTAGCGATTTTTGTTACTTTTTATACATATTGGTAAAAGAAAAATTCTTTTGTTACTAAAACTGAATACAAAACCGTGTTTATTGAACCGTATCGTGTCCTATTAAGAAAATCTTAGTTTTATATCGTATTTCTTTTGTGTTTTTTTAAACCTGTTCCTTAAGTATTTTCTTATACTCTATAGGAAAAAATACAAAATATTGCTATTTCACATTTTGTTTCAAATATGAAAAAAGCGACAAATATGGCCTTATTCAGTCCTTGTACAAATATATTAAGAGAAGGAAAGTAAAGGAAACGGAGGGTATTTTCATCCTTTATTAGCTACGTTAAAAAATGTGATACGAATACACTTAACCCTCAGGACTTCCATATTCAATTTTGCAATAATATGAATCATTATTCGTTACCTTGCTATAACAAATTACATACAGCCGAAATGAAAATCAACTTATAGGAGCTGCTTGGAGGACATAGCAAATATTATTTTTTTGCTATGGCCTCCAAGATTTCCTGATTTATTTTTAGCCAAAAATACCTATACGCAGCGTTATGGGTAAAATATTCATGAATCTAAAACAACCTTCTTAAGCTTTGGCGTGAGCTTAAGCTGACCTAACCAGAAATTAGAACCATGTTAAGCACCTTGTGCCATATCAACATATTATAAAAGATAAAACCTCTGCCAGATAGCATGCAGTGCCCTTCTTAACATTTATAGAAAATATTATCCAAATTGAGTTATTTATAGACACTAGAGTCCCGCTAATCCGAACTAATTGGGACAGAACCCTGTTCGGATTAGCGAAAATTCGGATTAGGCGGAATTTTGCCACCTAATGCCATATTATTGTCTTTTTGAGGCGTATTTAGCGTCTGATGTGTAAAATATTAAAAATTAGACGCTAAATATACCTTTATTATTTATCAATAAATGGTGTAATTGCCTGCTAAACCCGATTTAGTGCATTGCGTCAGAAGAAGATCACTGATTTTTAATTGTGCTAGTCAATAATTTGTACGTGTTACAAAGTTACTTAAAAAAATTTATCTTTACTTTTCCTAGTTTTTAAATTTTATAATTTTGTTTCTTCTCCTGACCCTGTTCGGATTAGGCTGATTTTCGGATTAGCGGGGTTCGGATTAGCGGGACTCCAGTGTATATCCGAAGGATAAAATTATTATTTGTTATTATCCTAAAAGCAATAAAACCTTTGTACTTTTAACACTGTGGCAGTGCTTGCTAAGTATTATCCATATTATTTTTTTTTGTAGGAATGGAATGCCCTGGAACCACTTAACACAACCAAATTCACACACCCCGTAAAGATAGTAAGAATTATGCATACAGGAGGCTCAAACTGTTTTGATGAGGAAGTTTGTGCCTTCAAAGTGAGAAGATTGCAAGGCTGGATGATCGGTACCAAGGGTATGGCAGATCTTACATACAATTATATGATAGGGGGAGATGGAAACGTCTATGTTGGTAGAGGACCAACTTTAGAAAACGAATGCAGGTATAACAAATAACTGACAAAAACAACAAAAAAATACATTTTTTTAAATAAGTCTTTGTCTCATACAAGAAAGTGTTATTTATATACACTGTGGTATATTAGGTGTGCAACAAAAAAACAAAACTTTTTTATTTGTAATTTATCAGAAAATTTTATTCTTAATTAAAGTCGGTGCAAAGTCTTAAACTACGTTAGCAGCAGTTAGTTTTATTAAATAAGCCAAGGTTGTACAGGGTTATTAAAAAAAATTAAAAATTGCTTATGAGGAAGTATCCCTATATCAAAAAATATAACAAAATTTTAAAAAATAAGTTACTAAGAATCAAAAGTTATGCTTATACACCAAGTGCTGCTGTTTTTTTTAATTTTGTGTTTCTCTTTTATACATATTTTTATCATTCTTATTTTACCCTTTTTAAAGGTAGCTATTCAATCAAATTACTTTTGAATAACTTTTATTATGAGCGTTTTTAAGATGAACATTATTATTAATAAAATATTTGTGCAATTCGTAAATTATGTCAATTATTAATCGTTGCAACAATCCAGTTAAATTTAACAAATACGCTTTAATTTATTGAAAGTTATTAAAAAGATATTTGGTTGTAGCTACTTTAAAAAAAATAAATTAGAATAAAGCAAAAATTCAAAACTTTTCACAAAAAAAATGAACTAGCCCTTAACATAAGAGGCCATGACTTGGTATTTAAGAACACCTTTTCATTTTATATAACTTTTCTTTTCAACATTTTGTTATATTTCCTTAAACACGGTCATTTTAGTTTTAAGCAGCTTTAATTTTTTTTTACTTACTTTGCATATCCTTGGACTTTTTATAAAACTGACTACTGTCAATACACCGAGTATTTCAAAACAAATGCATACTACAGTACACTTAATTAGGGTTCGGAAAAACCTTATGCCAAACTGATTTTTACCTCTTAATTATTGAATAAATTTTAACTTTTAAAATCTAACATTTTATTTGATAAAGGAGCACACTTTATTTAATTCGATTAACATTAACGAGAGCTACCCAAAATTTCACTAGTCTAAATTTATTTTAACCATTGTTGAGCTCAATTTAGGTTTAAATTTCCGTCATGTCACTAACAACACATGTACTTCGATAATGAGCCGTTTCTTGCACCGCAACTACTTCCGAAGACTTTTCCGACGTTTTTCCGGTTTATTAACCTCGCAAAGTTTCAAAAATTACCGACTTTACTGACTTATACCCGAACTTAACCGTATGTAGACCCAAAATGTACTGACTTTTTCGACTATTTCTTGATTTTAACCGTGTGACGATTCAGATAACACTGTCTTTTTCGACTATTTCCCGATTTTTAATTCGTGAAGATTTAAATAACACCATCTTTTTCGACCAATTTCCAATTTTAACCGCGTAAAGATTCAAATAACACTGTTTTTTTACTATTTCCCGATTTTAATCGCGTGAAGAATAAAATAAAACTGTCTTTTTAGACTTTTTTCCAATTTTAACTGCGTAAAGAATAAAATACCACTGTCTTTTTGACTATTTCTTGACTTTAACCACGTAAAGAATAAAATAACACTGACTTATTTGACTATTTCACGATTTAAACTGCTTACAGAATAAAATAAAACTGTCTTTTCCCACTATTTCCCAATTTCAACTGCGTAAAGAATAAAATCCCACTGTCTTTTTTGACTATTTCTTGATTTTAACCGCGTAAAGAATAGAATAACACTGTCTTATTCGACTATTTCGCGATTTAAACTGCGTGAAGAATAAAATAACACTGACTTTTTTTACTATTTTCCGATTTTAAGCCAGTGAAGATTTAAATAAAACCTTTTTTTACTGTTTCCCGATTTTAACCGCGTAAAAATTCAAATAATAGTGTGTTTTTCGACTATTTCCCGATTTTAACTGCGTGAAGATTCAAATAACACTGTCTTATTCGACTATTTCGCGATTTAAACTGCGTAAAGAATAAAATAAAACTGTCTTTTCCCACTATTTCCAAATTTCAGCTGCGTAAAGAATAAAATACCACTGTCTTTTTGACAATTTCTTAATTTTAACCGCGTAAAGAATAAAATAACACTGTTTTATTTGACTATTTCGCGATTTAAAATGCGTTAAGAATAAAATAAAACGGTCTTTTCCCACTATTTTCCAATTTCAACTGCATAAAGAATAAAATAACACTGTCTTATTCGCCTATTTCGCGATTTAAACTGCGTGAAGAATAAAATAACACCGACTTTTTCGACTATTTCTCGATTTTAACCCCGTGAAGATTTAAATAACACCTTTTTTAACTGTTTCCCGATTTAAACCGCGTAAAAATTCAAGAATAGTGTCTTTTTTGACTTTCCCGATTTTAACTGTGTGAAGACTCAAATAACACTGTCTTTTTGGGCTTCTTCCCGATATTAACTGCGTCAAGATTCAAATTACACTGCCTTTTTCTTACCAAATGTAGTGTTTTTATACTGCCCAATACGTAATCACAATCCCCGAATTTTTATCCGACACCTGTGTTATTAAGTTATTTGCGAGATTTAATTAACATTTTAATTATTATAAACGTATTAAGTCTCTGAGATTATAGTTTACGCTGTAAAATTAGTAGACAGGCTGTTAAATGTACCTAATTTTTATTATTCTTGGATTTAAAATATAACCCTATAATGGTACTATAACTTTGAAATTATGGCTTGTGCAGAAAAATTAGTAGACAGCTGCCAAATATAATTAGTTTTTATTATCCTTAGAGCTTAAATATTTTGTACAGGCAAATAGTTCTAATTTTTTTATGGTAGGAAATAGCTTTCTCACTTAGTATTTTTAAACTATTTTGTTAGTTGACGCGCGGTTTAATTCGGTTTAAAAACGAAAAAACAAAAATAGTTTAAAATGATGTGTCTAATTAAAAAAACATTTGATTTTATTTTTAAATGAATAAGGTAAAGAAGATAGTATCAGGTCTTTTCAAAAATTTCCCTTGTAATGATTCATTTGTATAAAAATAAATTTAGGAAAATATTTCTAATGGGTGGTGCGTCGCCGAGAGGAACATAGGAAATCCCATGTAAATTTTAAGGGGGTCAATTATTGGCTCCCCTGTACATTTTACAGAAAAAAATGTAATATATCTTTTTTAAAGAGACCAATCTGACAAGCCCTCGTGCCAAGTTTCAAAAAATTTTAATAAGCGAATCTTGAATTATTTAATTAAATGTAATTGCAAAATTACCAAATTTTCGGTTCAGGTAAAACCAAACAGGCACCAGTAACATGAATATTGTCAATAACATGGGGAAAAGTGTCAATAAATCAGTGAAAGTCGGTATTTGAAAAAAAAACATGAATTATTTAATCGCCGAAAAAGTATCCATAATTAAGTGGCATTATGCGGAAAACACTTTTAGAGCAGTATCTAAAATGTTTTCAGTTTATTTCCCCACCAAGCCCATTCCGTTCATTTCAACTAATAAACGTATTGTCAGTAAGTTTAAGTCCAAAGGTACCGTAATAAATAATTGTAAATGTTCAACTTAGGAAAGCGAAAACAGAGTCGAAGAAAGAGAGAACAGAGATCTTAATATTCTACTGAGTCTGGAGGAAAACAAACAAGTACGACGGTTCTTGGGCAAGAAGTAAATAAACATCATACAACGGTATTGCATATTTTGAAAAAACACAAAATTATTCGTAAAAATTCAAAAAACATCAAGAGCTACAGGAAGGAGATGAAGATCGAAGAATGGAATTTTGTTTTGAAATGATGGAAAGAGCAAATAATAATTAGGAATTTTTTAAGAAATATTTGTTTTACCGATGAATGTACATTCACCCTCAACAATGAACCAAATGTTCAGAATTGCAGGTATTGGAGCCAAGAAAATAAACATCGCTTTGTTCATACTCGGACAAAATAACCCCAAAAAACAAATGTATTCGTGGGAATTATCGAACACCATATCATTGGACCTTTTTTATGGACTATAACCTGACAGCAAAAACCTATTTGGTCTTATTTCAAAATAAAATTGGAACCGCATTGAAACAAGTTGTTTGGGAAGATCAAATGATCTGGTACCAAATGGATGGTTGCGCCGCCCATAATGCCCGTATGGTTAGAGAGTACCTGGAAAATGCTTTTAACGGCAATATTATGGTCCACGGTACCGGATACTTTGGCCAGCTAGGTCACCTGATCTTTCACCGAATGACTTCTTTCTGTGGGGTCACTTAAAAAGTGTCATTTGTAAAAGTGTAAAATTTAAGAATTTAAACCAGCTACAAAACGCTATTTTATTAGAATGTAATAAAAATTCGCAATATCAACTTAGCAACGTTAGAAATGAATTTTATGATCGGTTAGGATATTGTTTAGCTGTTAATGGGGAGTTGTTTGAACATTTGATTAATTAATGTTTTTATGTAATTCACTATTATTTTTAAAAAAGTTATTGTCTTTTATTTCATTTTATTTTTCCACACCTAGTAAAATATTAAGAGTTCAGTTCTCTCTTTTTTCGGATCTATTTTCGATCTTCTGAGCTAAATATTTACAATTATTTATTGCGATGGCTTTGGACTCGAATTTACTAACAATACGTTTAATGGTTGAAATGAACCAGATAGGCTTGATGGGGAAATAAATTGAAAATATCTTAGATACTGCTATTGGTTTAATTAAATTCTAGTATGATAAAATCATTTTTTTTAATGATCGATAGTAATAATTGTTATTAGTTAAACTTAATTGTTACATTAAATAAAAAATTTGATAAAAAATAATGTTAACGTGTCCTTTACTTTGAATGTAATGGTTGTGAGATTGATGAAACGAAAAAAAAAACATTCCTTCTATTCGGCTGTACGTCAGATTTAACAAAGCCTTATAACAAATTGTTTGGGGTGGCTGGTGTCTGTTTGGTTTTACCTGAACTGAAAATTTGGTAATTTTGCAATTACATTTAATTAAATAATTCAAGATTCGCTTATGAAAATTTTTTGAAACTTGGCACGAGGGTTTGTCAGATTGGTCTCTTCAAAAAGAAATCTTACATTTTTTCTGTAAAATGTACAGGGGAGCCAATAATTAACCCCCTTAAAATTTACATGGGAGTTCCTATGTTCCGCTCGGCGAGGCACCACCCAGTATATGCATTATTTTTTGAAATATTTTTAATTGGTTTGTTTCTTTTTTAATTTAAATTTATTTTTAATAAATCATTATTTTAAAATGCATAAAAGTTATTGAATTAAATTTTATCGGTGTATTTATTTATTTATTTATTTTTTAATACATCTGCGAATAAAATAAAATAGTCCACTTCATCACATTACTTTTATAAAAACGCCCTGAATTTTTTAAACTGTTAAAAAATTAGTGAAAGGGGTTGAAATAAACTACCTTTATCATTCCTGTTAACAAATTAAAAAAAAATGGTATTGACTTTGAAAAAAAAATTGGATAGCCTGATTTGTTTATAAAACTGTTTCATCTCTTTTTTTTTTACTAAACTTCCCATTTAACCTTTAAATAAATTAAATGTAAATCATTACGTGTCGGGACAGGAATTTTTTGTTATTTTTAATCGTTAAATTTAATGAAAAAAATACGAGAGATGAAAAATTTGGTAAATAGACCATGCTATCCAAATGTATTCTTATTAAAGTCGTTGCGTAAGTTATTCTTAAAATTAATTTAACAAGAATGATAGGAGATAGTTTTGAATCACCCTTTTATTTAGACGATGCAACTTATATGAAAAATCAAATTTTCCAAAAAATTACAACAAAAATCTCTATATGTTGCACACTTAATAAATCACACTGCATATTTTTGTTCTAGGCCAGACACCATTGACATCTGCTACGTGGGAAACTTCTTAACTCCCTACGACAAAATGACTGATAAAATGAACGAAGCAGGAAAAAGGCTCATAGCTAGACTCAGAAAGCAAGGATATCTCACAAAGGACTACATAATCGTCGCTCACAATCAAACCTATAGTACTCAGAGCCCAGGACAAAATATTTTTAGGGAAGTGGTCAAGTGGCCACATTATGATTCTGGGCTATATTTTACATAGTTTTTGACAAATTTATTTTTATTCATTTTTAAGATGAAACCTATATTTTCCTTCTTGTAATCAGGTTTATTTTAGAATATGTATATTTAGTATGTATAATAGTAAATTAGATACACTGATGAAAAGTATTTTATTTCTGGCCATTTTTCAAGACTAGTAGAATTATTACCTAAGTATATACGGGGTGTTTCTTAAGGGTGCTTTTCCCCTGTAAAATTTTTATTTTTTAAAACAGAAAAATTGAAATTGCATATGTCGAGTCGATAAATTATAATTGTTGTTATAAAATAATAAATGTTAATATAAATATGCATTGTTTTACTTTCGCTTTGACCAAAATGACTACTACTTTTCAATTTTAAATGGCACCACCGTTATATTTTTCTTTATGTCGGTAGGATATGACATTCTAAATACAATGACACCGCATATGTCACTCATTTTCTGACATTTCTCTGTAAAATGTTTTTTTTACATTTTATTCTACAGTGGCGTAAATACGTTAAAAAGTAAAAAAAAATGTGGTTTTACTCCAGAATAAAGAAAAGATATATATGTATTTTAAATTTTATACAGTGTGGCCATTTAAGTGTGCAACATATGGATTTTTTTATTAATTGCACAATTAAAATACAAATATTGCCGAAAGTTGGAGCATGTTCGATAATCATATAAGGTGCACTTAGAATGGTTGCAAATCAAACAGCATACAGGGTAGGTCACAAAATTTAAAAATTGTACAAGAGTAAAGTACCCTTCCCTTATTTCAGAAAATTCAGCAAAATGTTATGTGGAAAAGTTGTTTAGAATTAAAAGTTATGCCTAAATATCAAAACATGGCCTCCTAAGATTGTTTTTGTTTTTTTTTTTGAAAAACCTTTTAAATTTCTTCTAATTTTTTTCTAATATTCACCCAAAGCACTGTCATAATGCATTTAAAATTAAATAAATTTTGCATAACTTTGTTTAAATTTAAGCATATTTGTAACATTAACATAGATTTTTAATTTTTAAGGGAATCACAAACTTCATGTTTGTTACAACGATATTAAACACAACTTTAAAATTTTTCAAAAATTCTTTTTTATAAGGCAAAACATTAGTAATAATAATATGCATATCAAAAATAACTCATTTAAAGTGCAACATTTTTATTTTAAATGTTTTTTTTTAATAATATACAAACATAAATCCTACTTAAATAATAGCGGACACCCATGAAAAAGAACAATTAAGTGCTAAAAGTGAACATTATTATTATTCTAATTATGAATTTAAACTAACAAGATAAGATATGCTTTATGCACTAAACGCACCCAAATCTCAAAAGCAATAAAGCAATGGTTTGGTTAGTGCCTTCTCGGCTAACGTTAACTATCCTGGAGGAGGCATTTGAAATCAAATAAACCTAATAGGCAAAGAATAATTATTTAAGAAAGAAAAACATGAAATTTGTCATTCCCTAAAAAATTAAAAATCTATGTTAATTTTACAAATGTGCTGAAATTTAAACAATGTTATGCGAAATTGATTTGATTTTGAATAATTTATGAGAGTGCTTAGAGTAAATATTTTTAAAAAAATAAGAGAAATTTTAAAGGTGTTTAAAAAAACAAAAAAAATCTTAGGAGGCCATGTTTTGCTATTTAGAAATAACTTTTAATTCTGAACAACTTTTCTTTTTAGTATTTTGCTGAAATTTTTGAAATAAAGGTACTTTAATCTTATACAATTTTTTGTATTTTTTTACCTACCCTGTATGCTGTTTGACTTGCAACCATTCTAAGTGCACCTTATATGATTATCGAACATGCACCAACTTTTGGCAATATTTGTACTTTATCGTGTAATTAATAAAAAAATTCCATAAGTTGCACACCTAAATGACCACACTGTATAAATCTAAATTTTTAGTAAATTGTGAAGGGAAAGTCTACCCTTGCGATAATATAACCAAAAACATACAAATAATTTATTATTTCTTTAAATAATAAATTATTAAAATAAATATATAAATTATACTTTACGTTAAAGAAGTTGGGTTTTAATTCAGGTAGCCATGAATACATACATTTAATGGTCTTTTGTTTTTTACAGTTTTTTCCAGGCGGAATAAAAGTTTGCAAAATCCTATTTATGGTCAAAAGTCTTTTTTTTAAGAAACGAGGGTGAGTCATTAGCATGTTCTAAAAAAGCATTTTGTTCTAGATAATTTGGTACCACATAATCAGTATTAGTATCATTTTAGTGTCATTAAACCTGTACATAGAAGCCGTAAAAAGCAAAAGACGAATAAAATTGTTTTTTCATGGCTACTTGATCCAAAATTAACGAGGCTAAGGCACTCTAGACTGGAATTTAAAAAACTAAAATAATATGATGCAAAAGTGTCAAAAAATGACATATAAAGCCGAAGTCAGTATATTTAGAATGATATATTCTAAACGAACAAGAGAAAATATTTCGGTGGTAGTATTTAAAATTTTAAAGTAATCCGGTCAAACCAAAAGTGATACAAAACAAGTGCATAGGTCCGAAGATGCATATTTATGACAATTATTGACGTATCAAATTTTATTTTTTTATCTTAAAAAATAAGAATGTTAGACTGGGAGACCACCTCTAAGAAACAGCTTGTATACTACTTTAATTATGATAAAAAACATGTTACAAGAAAATTGTATCTGTTTTTATTTCCTAGATACCTTTACGTATTATAACCAGCAATTTTTACTGTCTCAACTTGATAGTACTTATAGATTTGAAGATTTACCACATAAAAAGTGAACTAATTTTTTTTAACTCAGTTTTTATCCTAGACTCCTGTGGTGCCAGACTGGGCACACTTCTGCTGTCTACAAACCTTTTTTCTTGTTTTTTACCCATTTTTTACCCATTATTCCTGCATTTCGTCAACGATTTTCAAATTACAAAAAAATGCAATTATCTCATTTTACTGCATCTTTTAGACAACAATTTGTCATTAAAAATATTTTTATTGTTTTGTGAAAATGACGATGGATATAATCGAAAGGAAATAAACAGATTTAAAGAGCTAAAAATACGCACGTTTTCCAAGAAAAAGATAACCCAAATGACCCAAAAGTGCGATATCGCCAAACAAAATAAACTTTGAAAATAATAACCCAAAATTAATCAAAGCAATGTTATTCATTTAGATGGAAAAACGCTAAATACAAAAATTTTTCATAATGAAAAGAGTGTCTATTTTGCTGTCGCGTAATGTCACGTAAATTTCCATACAGTGATGTATCCATTGTAAGAAAATTTGAAAGGAACAACAGTCGAGGTAAGTAAATTAACCAGAGGGCTATTTTAAATAAAGTAATAAACTTAAACCAAAAAAAAAAATGTAAAAAAATTGTAATATTGCCGGAGGAAATAAAAATTTTTCCTTAATTGGGTTTTAAAAAAAAAGGACGCCGTGTATCTCAGAAAATGTATATCGCACAACGTTGGGAAAAAAAATATTTTTTGGAAAAAATGGTCAAGAGAAATAGCGGAAATAATTTTCAGTTTCTGAAATGGCCGCTAGGTGGTTAAACTGCAATTAAAAAAGTTTTCTGTGAATTTTTTATATTAACCTAACAAAAAAAAACCCTTTTTTTCGAGGATTTTGAACCTTTTTTGTTTAACAATTTTTGCTGTATTTCTAAAAAGGGGGGGGGGTTAAAAGGTTTCCGAAAAAACCCTTTTTTTCGAAACGGCTAAGCCTTTTTAACAAATTTGGGGGTTAGTTAAAAAAGTTTTGGGCTATAAATGTTATAATATTTGAAGCTTTTTGAGTTTACATGTCCCCCGCGATATTCCTACAGAAATGCTTAATTTTTTTAAAAAAATTAAATGCATTGATATAATTTTTTTCCTAAAAAAGTAGCTAAATGATGTTAATAAGTTTGCGAAAACCATATCTGATATCTTGTTCCCACTAAAATTTAGAAAGAAATTTTATACTCAATATCCAAAAACTATAAAACCTACAAAAATTTTATAGACATTAATTATGAATTTTACGGAACCTGTAATTTATTTATATAATCTTTTCGTTTAAATGCAATATTTACGAGTTATAATAAAAAAATCGAATTCCGGGGCTATACCTTAAAAAAATCCTGAAAATTCGATTTATTGATTATAATTCGTAAAGTATTGCATTTAGGCGAAAAGATTCTATAACCTAATTAAAGGTTTTGTTAAAATACATAATTTATGTCCTTTGAAATTTGTTGTGGGTTTTATAGTTTTTAAGATATTGACGTATAAAATTTTCTTTGGCCTAAATTTTAGGTAAGGAACAAGATATCGAGATACGGTTTTCGCGAGCTTGTTTAAGCATTATTTAGCTACTTTTTTTTGAAAATTAACCATTTCTGTCGAAATATCGAAAAAAGCCCTATAGCGGCGACATGTGAAACTAACAAAACTTCAAATATTATAACATTTATAGCCCAAGAAAAGCTCTTGTGAACAAGCTTAAGCTTGTTAAAATTGGCTTAGCCATTTTTAAGATACAGAGTGTTTTTTACGGAAACTTTTAAATACCCCCCCCCTTCATTTTTGGGGTACAGCAAAATTTCAAACAAAAAGGTTCAAATTATCCTCGACTTTAAAATCAGGTATCTTTTTTGGTTAATATAGCAAAATTACAGAAACATCACTTTTTTAGATTCAAGATTGCGTTACGCCCCTAGCGGCCATTTCAGAAACTTGAAAAAAGTCCAGCTATTTCTCTTGACCAATTTTTTCACAAAATATTTTTTGCCAACGATGTGCGATAAACATTTTCTGAGATCACCGGGTCCTTTCTTATTTGGACACCCGGTACAATCATATTTTGATATTTTTTAAAATTCTAATATTTAATTTTTTATATTATTTTTAATAAAATAAATATATATATATATATATATATATATATATATATATATATATATATATATATATATATATATATATATATATATATATATATATATAAATTTTAAAAATTTTAAAAATTTAAATTTAAAAATTTAAATTATTATATTATATAATAATAAAAAAAAAAATAAAAAATAAAAAATTTTTTTTTTTGGGGGTTATCTCTTATTTGAAAACATATTTAAAAAGACCTAATTTCTATGGGAAATTTTTCCAGGAAAAAAATACAGTACATCGAATCGTACTTACCATTTTTATCCCAAAAACACTTTAAAATGACCTTGAAATGACCTTGGATAACCTCTAGGATAGATTTACAATGTAAATAAATGCCGGATTCGGAATCAGCGACCTCGAAAACATAGGCATAAATTTTTCCATATTTTTCCGATGGTTTTTTCTTCACTTGACCTTCAAATAACCTTGAACCTGGCGTAATGGAGGTTTACCGACCCTCTCATCGTAATCAGCGACTCCAAAAACTTTAGTAGCACCGAACCGCTTCCGGCGTTCCCGCAAAGATTAAATGTTGACCTGTGTTATGTGCCTAATAAAAACAAAAGGCTCATTTTAAAAATAAAATGATATCGGTCCAAAATATGACACAAAATTTTATTCAGATAATATATTTTATGCAGATGATATTATAAATCTATTTTTTTTTGTTTAGCCCACTTTTAACGCATGTCTACAAACTTTACAACCTGATAAAATAAGAATTCGCCAATTATGACATTTTTTCCGTAATGTTGACCGCTTAAAATCTTCGGTACGCCTATGTTTTGAACAATCTGTCAAAAGCAACAATTTTTTCACCCAAATAATTATATATACTTAATTTGATTAAATTTTTTCATCGTGATGATTTTTTCAGTTTTTAATTAAAATTAAGAAATTATCTTAAATAATTTTTTAAGATTTTTTCTAGAATATTGACAGGCACGAAGGCTTGTATGAGGCCTAAGCGCTAGGTGACGTAGATACCAGGTTTTTACATTATTAACCAATTTTTTTCTAGTTCAGGAGACCAAGTATCGAAATATGCAGATATTGCATTTCACGGCACCTGTTAGACAACGCGGTAGTGCCACCAAGAACGTTATACAGATAACCTCTACCTCTAATCTACTCCTTATTGACAGTGTGATGTCAAATTCAAATATTCACTGTTTTTTTTTTTTGCACAAAATTGTTGGTTAACTACTATAGAATATTTAAAATTATTGTGTAATGTAACTGATATAATATGGAAAGAATAGATGGCGCCACTTTACAGCTTCAATTTAAATGGTCGATATTTTTGGGAGTTTTGTATTTTAACCAAAAACCTTTATAAATAAATAAAAACACGATTTTCTAAAATAAATTTTAAACATTGTATGTTTGTTTATGTACTTATCACCAATTTTGTGATAAAAGAAGGACAAGATAGTGTAAATGAGTTTAATCTAATCCTAAGATTCTGGTTGTTCATTAAAAAGTGAAAAAATTTTTTTAAGTGCTTTTTAGGCAAAATTTTTTTCTTATAACAAAAAATTTATGAGACAGAATAACAGTGGTTAAAAATATTTAGTAACCTTTGGGGCCTGGTATCCATTGTAACAGTATCCGTTAAATATTATGTGTCACAGTATTTGAGCTTAAAAAGTTATAATATATGTTTAAGAAAAACCAAAATCTAATTTCTTTTAAATAATCCCAGAAATACACAAACATTTGGAAATCATCTAAAAGATATTAAATTGCCTTATTTTTTTCACTGCTATTTCGTATGAAATTTTCATTTTCTATTATTCATAATTGATATATTATTATTTATTCGTTCCTAATTACGTCTCTAAAAGCATAATTTAAATATAAAAATACTTCCTAAAGTAAAAAATGCCGGGTATATTACCCTTGGATTCAAGACAAAACCATACAAACCCCTAGTCATTTTTTACAATATTAAAGTAACAAACAATAAACACAAAATTATAGTCAAATTTAATAAACATAATCACTAAAATAAGAAGGTTTTATCAATCCAAAAAAAACTGCAACCACAAAATATAATGACACAAAGCAAAACAATCGAAACTAATAACCGGGCCCAAAACCCCAACGAAAATACGAATAATGAGACGACGGGTTTTATGGTACAGGGGGAAAGTTTTATAAGCCGCGCGCCTGGACCAAAAATACTCCGGCCCCATAAAAAAATAATGTTTGCCAACTAAACCGATTTATCAGTGTGTAAGTAGGCAACACATTAAAATTTTTTTGGGAATTTTTTATTGGGCTGGACATTTTTTAACGAATGGGCCTGCATTGGGCTTCCATAACCAAACCCCTTTTTAAACCCTTTTTTTCCCTTTGAAATTTTTTCCCAACCGGGCCCGTTTTTAAAGGCCTTTTTCCATTTTTTTTTTTTTTTTTTTTTTTTTTTTTTTTTTTAAAAACAATTTTTTTTTTTAATTTTTTTAATTCCTTTAAAAATTTTTAAAATTTTTAAAAAAACCTAGTTCTTTTAACTAATCGGTTTAAAATCTGTATTTCCTTCATATCTAAACTGTTTTAATTTTGAAAGCAAACATAAAATATGTTATTTAATATTTTATTTATAATTATTTAAATCCTAGATAATGTTATTTAAATACCATAAGTGCAAAAGTAAAGTACCTTTAACGGTTTTAATCTTCCTTTGTATTAAAACATTCCAGAAATTTATTATTTGATCTAAAATTTAATTTTATAAGCAAAAATAAAGTCATCTAAATAAATATTTGAACTTCTTTTATTCAATGTAGAATTAATTTACCTTGTTATAGGCCCATTAAAATATAATTAAAAAATTATAGCTAGTCAATCGATTCGCAGAATATTCTTTTTCAAACTTAAACCACAAAATCACAACATTTTTGAAAGTAAATTTTCACATGGTAGAAAAATTAAAAAAGGACACTGAAATAATGTTCTTGATCTTCTTTTTTTATCTTTTCACATATTTTTGTATTAACTAAAATTAACCCTTTATACCAAAATAATGCTATTTTTAATACAAAATTTTATAACAGAGGTAGAAACATTTAAAATTTAAATAAAAACGTCCGCGCGACAACGATATCTACGTTACTAGCTGCTAACAACACCTATTTACAATGCCTGGTCGACATAGGCCACTGTGGCTAAGTTTAAACATTACATCTCAAATAAGAGCGGGTGACTAGTATACTAAACTGAGCTAATCCAGATATTGAAACACATTGGATTTTCTATCAGTGAATAAGTGCCATTTTTACTTGTTTATTTAAAAAGTAGAATACTATAAACTGTTTATTTTCGTTTGACAAAAAAACGTTAACAAAAAATGTATTGCATTGGTTCGAAGTCAGTAACCATGGTTACAACAAAAATGTATTGCATTGGTTCAAAAAGTCGGTAATCATAATTACTAATCATGTGATTTTCCTAAACGATAGTAAGCAGATTTGAAAACTTTTTTGTGTTAATTGCAATGGATGTTGACGGTGTATTGATGCTTTATATTTAAAATGTTATATATTTAAATAACATTAAACCGATTTATCCTAAATCAGATTAAAGGAACGCGATGGATTTTCTGTTTATACTCTTAATAAAATAAATTATCGGATTAGTAAAAAACTACTATTGAAACTCGGCAGAAGTTGGGTTATCACGAACCGTTTTGGTGGCAAGTTTCGCCAAAAACCCCGAAAATCAACACGCTAGCATCCAAGCAACAAACCAGTATAATCACACTCTCTTAGAAGCCAAGGACCGTTAAAACAACCGGATAAAAGATAAAGTCCTTTCTTGCTCGAATAGTAGTAAAGCGTTCTGGTCCTTTGCCAAAAATGTTAGTCAAAACTTTTGCACAAATTCTTATCCACCCCTAATCTTTGAAGATGACATTGTTTCTACCTCTAAAGCATCGGTTGACAACGGCCCAAGACTCTTTTCGGGGCCCTGAATTTTTGTAAATAAGTTATAAATATCAAAATAAATGCAAAACGAACCGCGATTGACCGTATAATATACGGCGTATAGGGTGGGTAATCCATCAAGAAGCGTTATGTTAAAGTCGGCGGAAAGAAGTAATGCCATGGTACCTACTGTAAACTACATCAGAAAAATGGATTATTATCGTCAATTTCAAATTTCTGTTTGATATGGAAGCAGATCGTAGATGTTGTTTATTATTCTAAAATGGTGGTTAAGTAGAGGTGCGGACTAAAAAGGTTTTTGGGTCTCAGAAAAGAAATCAACACTTTTATGAATGAACAAGGGAAATCTATCCCAGAGCTGACAGATACCAATGGCAAAAACCTTGGATTTTTAACAGATGTAACTCATGAATTAAATATGCAAAAAGCTAAAATTAAACCTTTATAAAAAATATTGATGAAAAAAGTTGGGTCATTTTTGAATTGTAAAAATCTGTCGAAAAAGCTGGAATTAATTTTCTTTGGGGGATAAAATGAAGGATATTTTTACAACTGCAAACTAATTCAGCGACGGATTTGGGTTTTAAAAAAAATTTCAAGCAAACTGGAGATTTTTGAAACCCTTTTTTTTGTGATATTAAGGAAGTACCGAATCATTTACAAATGAACGTGATTGACTAATCTAATGATGCGCTCAAAAGCTTTTAACAATGAAATCAATGGTCTTGTAAATTTTATGGAGCGAATCTGATTTTTCCCAATTAAAAAGGTTTGCTCAGCAGTTCATAACAATTTTTTTGCCAAAATTTATGCGAACAAATTTTTTTAATTGTCAATTACAGAAAAAAAAAATATGCTTTGTTTACAGATAAGCATTTAAGAGCCATTCTACGAGTTGCAACCACAAATATGACAGCTAACATTCAAGAAATAGCCTCCCTAATGCAACCTCAGACATCACACTGAAATTTGTATGAAATCAGTTAATTATTCCTAGTTGTTACTTTGAAGTTTTCATTTCTGTTTTTCGGTGGTTATTTTTCCAGCTCTAAAGCACAAACATATAAACATAGTGTAAGTATTACGTGTACGAATTAAAATCCTTATTTTTTAACAAGTTTAAAAGTTTTTTAATTTTTTCTATGGGATATGACTAATTATACGTAGGTATATTGGACTTCCAGGGTTAATATCACAAGTGTGGCCCGCCTTTAGTTTATTTTGCCGCCTCGTGGCCCTTGCCTGCCAAAAGGTTGCCGACCGCTGCTCTAAAGGAAAAGCCGAACTATTTGCCAAACAATTAGCTGCCAATTCTACCTTTGATCCTCCTATTAATCTTTCGCTCCCGAGCTTGCACCCATCCTAACTCGCCTCTTTTGAATCTCTTACGACACGGACATTTTTCCGGGGAACTGTAAAGCTGCACTTGTGCAACCTGTCCCCAAAAAAGAATGCAAAACTGTCTCTTTAAACTATAGACCTTTAAATCTTCTTTCAGTTGTTTGTAAAGTAATGGGAAAATGTTTAATTCCCAAATCTTACAGAATTTGGAAAAACACAAAATTTTCCAATGCAAACAGTATGGATTTCGTCACAGATGATCCACGACTAATCTTCTTTCCTTTGTCTCACACAACTGGTACAAGTTCCTTGAGTTTCTTGGTGAATCCCTGATCGTTGCACTTGGTATATCCAGCTTTTGATTAGGTCTAGCATGATGGGCTCCTTAATAAACTTCCATCCTACCGTCTTTCACCTATGCTTTGTTCTTGGCTTTCCAGTTTCCTCTCTTATTGACGTATATCGGTTATTGTAGATGGTGATTCTTCCAGCTTCTACCAAAGTAATGCGTTTGTACCCCAGGGCTCAGTGCTGGTACTTACTCTGTTTCTTCCTCACATCAACGATCTTTTCCCTTCACAACCACTTTAATATTTAATTTCTCAAGCCAGCCAATGAGCCTAACTTGGAAACCAAGCATAGCTCAATGAAGATATATGTTTCACAAGACCTTAAACTAATCTTGAGTTGGGGTGCCAAAAATCTTGTCCAGTTTAATGCCGCCAAAACGTAGTCATGTTCGCTGTGGCGAAAAAAGTCTGCCAATACTCATGCTTTACATATGAGCGGCCAAGTTTTGCAGAACAAAGAGTCATTTAATCTTGTCGGCGTTACTTTTGAGAATAACCTTAACTGGCATAAAAGCTTAAATTCCTCTGTCGAACCAGAAATTATTTATTTTCTTTTAATCTGTATACTCAGTATGTATCACAAATCTAACCCTCTTTAGAATATTGTTCTCATGTCTGGCGAATCGCGTCTCCTACAACTCTTAACATGCTCGATTAAATTCAAAGAAGAGCTGTTCGTCTTATTAATGATTATATGCCTACAGAATACGGTAACTTTGCTAATTATATTTTAGAATAAATGTTTGTGTCAGCTAAAGTAATCATCCATTTTTTTTTCGGATGACCGACATATTGGATTGTGCTTGCTTTAAAAAGGACAGTTTGGCTAAACAAATTAAGTTTAATGACAAAAATAATACCTGAAGTTGGAGCTACCTATTTTTTTTTTTTAATAAAAGTTTGACCTGCAGTTTTTTTTTTATTTGTTGTCAGTCAGTCGCTCACATAATAATTACGGTTCAATTTATACACACCTTTATTAATTACTTTATTATTTTTATTGCAGGCTACATATGGCTTCAAAACGTCTCCAAGCAAAAGCCGATAGAAATAGGGTTTTTTGTAGGTGTAGTGTTTCTGTTTCTAGTCATACTGGTAGTAATTTTTATTGTAAGAGACCCTTCTACTACCAATAACACCGATTTGCTCTATAATACTAACGAGCAGGATAATGTCGGACCTGTTGGATATGACTCTAGTAAGAATTTTATATCGAAATTCATTCACCATTTTATTTGTTTTTATTAAATTATCCTGGAATATTTGTTCTTTCTTCCAGATATAACAGCTACAAGCCAAATAAAAAATAGTATAGTGTCACGTGACCAATGGGTAGCGTATCCTCCTGTTAACACCGCAAGGCCTCTGGTAACGCCAGTGCCGTACGTTATCATCCATCACACAGCTACAGATAATTGTTCATCAATGGCGACATGTGCTGGACGTGTAAGGTAAAAAATATTATAATTAATTATTTATGATATAGGTGCTAAAAGTGACATTTTATTTTGTGAGGAGGGAAGTTTGGACACGACGCCGAAGGCGGAGTATTCCATACCTTCGAACAAAATATAATCACTTTTAGCACGTATATCATTAAAAGACAGGCATTATTTGGGCAACCGGAAATGAGCCCACAGAAATATATCAAAAAACCAGTCTCGGGGTTATACAGACTTGTAGAAGGAACAAGAAATGGGAGGATTGATATAAAAGACAATGGGAGATTAGGCACAAAAAGCCCATGGGGCTGCGCTGCCTCCTAGTTAATCAAGACGGCTCCCTGGGAAGAAGAACAAGAACTATTTTTTCTACAAACACCATTAAAAGTTCAATTTAATGATTTTTTTATCATCGACATTATTATTATTTTTAAAATTTAATTTATCTATAAAATTGTTGCAAAATTAAAAAAAACGAATTTGTTGGTTTGTCTTTGTTGACAAGTAACGTCAAATAATCGCGAATTCTTGTTCGATGGAAAGTGATTAAGAAAATGAATTTCTCCCGGTAAAAATTGAAGAAGCTGCCAATAAAGCTACTTTTGAATTATTGCCTAGTAAGACAAAGCAATAATAAGAATTTACATACGATCTTAAAATGATGTGATCAGAAAAATGTTAATGGCAAGAAGGCCAATGAAAAAGTGCTTCTTGCGTACTTTAAAGAAAAGTCCAAAATATGGAAATCGTCTACGCTCTAGCAAATTACTCCATGTTAAAGGCGATGATGAACATAAATAATCAGGATATAAGTAGATATTACAAGCTAGTTGCCTTTTTAAAGAGAAAGGTTGAAGAATATCGATCGAAAAAGTCTAAAATATTGACAAGAGAACAAATCGACAAATTTTCAAAAAGTAGTCGCAATTTTCTGTGTATATGCAGCCTGTCGTCGAGAAGAACTGTGTAATTTGACATTAAATAACATCGAAGATTTGGGAACACTAATTGTGCATATATCAGACATAAAAACAAATGTGCAACGAACCTTTGTAATTAGTGGTACCTTGTATATGAACTATTATAAAAAGTACATAGCCCTTCGTCCAGTGAATATTAATCATGCAAAAGCTTTTATAGGATGTTTAAAGAATAACTGTGCCATTACTTCAGTTGGAATCAACACGTTTGATAAAATGCCTGCCCAAATGGCAAAATTTCCTAAATTTGTATGATTCTTATCTTTACACTGGACATTGCTTCCGACGTTCCTCAGCTAGTTTGTTGGCGGACTCTGGTGCTAATCTTACTACAATTAAGAGACAAGGTGGATGGAAGTCCAGTGCAGTAGCAGAGCGTTAGATAGAAGACTTGCTACGAGAGAAAAAGAATATTGCTGATCGAATTTTGTCCAAGACTTTAGTGGATGACATTGCTTTCTGCCCGGATACATATCTTACCAAAGCAAATTGTGTAACAACAACCAGAATTTTGATCTAAGTGTTACGTTTCTGTAATTTCTTATCTGTGTTAAAAGAAAATCACTTTTAGGACAAGTGTTAAAAGTAATTACTTTTAACAACAGTGTCATAAAATAACATTTTAGACACTAACAGTATGAATTAAGAATCAAAGTTTTACTGACGTTTGTAGAAAAAAATAATTTGTACCTATAACGTAAAAACCCCGAGTCTTGTTTAACTAAAAAAAAATCATTTATTTTGTGTTTAAATATATAATATTTTAACGGACACACAGACGAATCTATGATGCTAAATTATTCCATGATCTTATATAAATTGAAAATGAGCTGTGAGAATTTAAAACTTAGATTTTGCCGTTAAACTGTCAAATTATATAAACTTCAGTTTTTTTTCAAAATAAACGTATGAAAAAAAAGTATGAATAAACTGAAATACATAGTTTCTAATGCAATTTTAGTCAAATGCTTACTTCCTATTAGTATTTTTTATAAGAAATTTTGCCTTGCTTATTTCGTTTCTTTAGAAATATCAAAATTGGGACTGAAAATTTTTAACATAAATGATGCAAATTTAAAATTACTTTCCCACTCTTACAAATAAACACCATTATGATATTGTTTTAAATTGTGATCAAGTTTAAAAACCCCAGAATTTTGCCAATAAAAATACAAGAGTCACAGTTTTAGTGGCAGTAATTGATGTGAGGTTTTCACAGCAGCTTCTGCGTAATTGTAATTCCTATATTTTTATTTTCAACATTCCGGGGTTTTTAAACATGTTTACTATATAAAACAATATAATAATGGAGTTTACTTTTTAAAGTGAAAAAGCTATTGCAGCATTAAATCATTCATGTTAAAATTTTCTAATCGTAATTTAAATATTTTCAAAAAACAAGTAAGAAAGGAAAAAAATATATAAGTTTATTTTAAGGGAGAAAGTATTTTACCAAAAAATAGTTCAGTATGAGTTAGATGACGTAGGTTTTTAAAGTTTCTTTTTAGTTGCCAAAAATAGTGAAAAAATATTCGTCATTCTAGGTGGCTCAGACTTACCTGGGTACAAACTTGCGTTGGAAAAATCTTCTCTTATAAGTTTTTTTTTTGAAATTTTTCCAAAAAACGCCATTTTTGACACATTTTTTTAAATGACAATTTTGACAGATAACAGGTGTCAGTTTGTCTTTAATCAAATTAGTATGTTTTTTAATCAAATTTAAAGCATAATCCAAGGCCAAATTTATATTAAAGCTCACGGTAGTGCGCCAGGCCAAGTTCCGGCCTGACGCACGAATGTGTGTATATTACACGAAATGTTTCAGCATGTTTTGCGGCAATCATAACTTTGTTTTCGTTTCACCTAAAGGTATACGATTTGGTGTGTAAATTCACATAAGTATTTTATTTACGTAGCTGTAAAAAAATTAAAAAGTTATATCAAGAGTTTTTAACCAAACACCAATTATTATTTGTAGTATTGTTTTGTAAAGACATTTTGATTGAATTTTATAATATTAAAAAAAATCTATTATTACAGGTTTATTCAGACCTTTCACATAGAAAACCAGAAGTTCTACGATATTGGATACAACTTTTTAGTTGGAGGCGAAGGATCTGCCTATGTGGGCAGAGGATGGACTGTGGAAGGAGCCCATGCTTATGGGTAAGATATTAGTATCATGTTAAATTATAGTCCTATATACAGAATGGTTTGAAATGTTAAAAATTAGGAGGGATACTTAATATGTTATTAGATACACAATAGCCAAATTTATTAATCAGAAAAATGGAGTTTATAAAATATTTTTACTGAATTTAACTGCCATATTCAAGTAGTATATTTGTTTTTCCTTTATTTAAAAACCTTTTTATTATTTTAGATACAACGGCAGAAGTATCGGCATAGCCTTCATAGGAACATTCATAAACATAGAACCTCCTGAAATCCAGATACTGGCCTGCAAGAAATTAATACAAATGGGTGTGGACTTGGGACACATTAAAAAAGACTACAAGTTGCTAGCGGCTAGGCAACTGTTTGGCACTGAAAGTCCTGGCGCTGCTTTGTATAAAAATATGAAAACCTGGCCTCATTGGGCTAAAGAACCTTAGTTAAAAATAATTGTTAAATTGTAAATAGCCTTGATAAATAAACTTTTACATATTTTATACCAATGAAGCCTTTTTTATTAATTAAAAACACAAATTTAGGTAAAAGACCGTAAGAGGAATTTTGTTAAAGAGTGCCTCATGCCGAACCTGGTAAAAAGCCTGAAAAGTGTCAAGGACAAAGATCTGGCATTCACCAGGGAACTCAAGTCACTTGTTTTAGTTGTGTGAGACAAAGGAAAGCAGATCTGCTGTGGATCTTCTGTGACGGAATTGTCACCTACAATTTTGTGTTTGTCTAAGTAACAATTTGTTTCGGCCTGTTTCAATGAATAAAGTCAAAGAAAACAATAAAGTCATCAATGCGCTGTTGCCAATGTAACCTAGCTAGAAACCAACATACTAGTTCCTAAAGTCGGCAAATAGTTTTAATGTAAGTAAAAGTACCTGAAGTGCTTAGAAATCTTTGTCCTAAATAAATAAGAATTTCACAATCTACGTCACTACATACCGTTTAATTAGTAGCTGCAAAAAATAAATTTTTTGATTTTTTAACCTTAAATAATTTTACCCACCAATAGGTATTGACAATCTTGCATATCTTATGACAAGTGATGTTTTTGCTTAAAATATCCGGACCATGTATTTTAATTGTTCAAAGAATTTTTATGAGTACACAAAAAAACTAGCCTTCCAAAGAAATAAAGCGCTTAAAATTGTAGATGCACTTCTATTGTTTTTTTTTTAATATTTAAAATAAGCCTCCCAAGTAGCCTGGGTTGATTTTACTGTAACTTTTAAACAACAATTTATCATTAAAAATGTTTTTATTGTTTTATGAAACTTACGATGTATATTAGCTAAAACAGTTTTAGATGACTTAGGGCCATTCTATCAATGTGGGGTTGGGTTAAATTAATCCTGGGTTAAGAGATTTCAGCCAATTCGGTACTATCAGGGAGACAAATAATTGGTGGGAACGTCGTAATCCGTTGTCAAGTTAACCCAACCCTACATTGATAAATCGGCCCTTAAAGAACTAAAAATATGCTCACGGTTTCCAAGGAAAAGATAACCCAAATGACTCGAATGCGATAATGAGCGAGACCGGTCTTGGTCTTGCGGTTTTGGTCTTGGTCTTGCAGCAAGCCCAATACCAAGACCACCTTTTCGCTTGCAAGACCAAGACCAAGACCGGGGGCAAGACTACGCAAGACCAAGACCGACCTGCAAGACTCTTGCACTTCTGTAACTTTTTTTTTGATATTATAATATTTAATTGTTATATTCAATATACAGAGGTATTTCATACAGACATGACAAAAACTGTGTCAAGAACTGCCAAAAGAAGCGATTATTTAATAAGTAAAAGTGTCTTTAATAAAATAATAATTAAATCGATCACTTTGTTCTTTTAGTTCAATAGTTCTTTAACTTCAAAAATAATAAGATGGTGACTCGCATCTTGACATCTCCGAAATCGTTTACGACAAAGAAAAACTAGTGGTACAAAAGTTATAGAAGCTGAAAATTACATTTTTATTTCTAATGTTTTTTTTTAATTAGCTATCTAGTGATGCCTCTTACAGAATGGATCAAAAATTTCCAAAATTCAGAAAAACATTATTTTTGTTTCACACTGTAAGAAGTAGCACCATTAGATTACTTCTTAAAATTAAGATAATGTGAAAGTAATGGATTAATAAAAAATATATTTGTCATGTAATAAAGGAATACTTTTTATATAAATGGATTGTAAAAACAACTTCCGGTTTAGCCGGAAAACTCAAAACCGAAAATGATATTTAAAAACCATCTACATCGATATTGTTCCTGTATAACAACAATTTGTTGTATGTTTAGTTTTTCACTATAATGAACGATTTCGGAGATATCGAGCATTGTTATATATTGAGCCCCCTTGTATCTGCAGATTGTTTATAAAGTATTTCTACAAACTTTTTACGGCAAATGTTTAACTAATTTAAAGATAAAAAATTCATATAAACTGAAAAGTTTTTCAAATAACTTTTTTTTAATCAGAAACCAATGTTTACATATCAGAATTATTTCCACATTAATTTCACATCTGGTTAAAATTAAAAGTCTTTTTTTCTGCTCACACAGTACACAGTTTTGTATTTGCTTTAATTTTATCTGCTTCTTCAAAGAAAATTTATATAATTTTTATCCCTAAAATATTTCTATATGCCACTAAATTTATAAAAAAAGGTTGTGTCTTAATTTAACCAAAAATAGAGCGCTATACAGGGGTGGATTTAGCAAAGGTTGAGTAGGCTGAAGCCTAGGGCGGCAAATATTATGGGCGGCAAATTTACGATTATTTTTTTAAAATGTAATGGTCATTATTAAAAAAAAATAATATTAAGCGAATAAATAAAAAAAAAATCTGATATTTGTTTGTTTTAAAGAACTGTTATTTAATTTTCGGTATGTTTTACTTTTGTTAAATTTGTTAAATAAATTTTTATAAGAATTACTAGTGTAGTTTACATTAAAAAAATATTGACATACTAGGGCGGCAAAAATATATTAGCCTATGGGCGGAGAAAAGTTAAATCCGGCCCTGGCGCTATAAGTAAATAAACCCCTTCATTTAAAATCTGCTTTTTAATCAAATAATTTTAAATGTACGTTTAAGATTAAAATTGGTATATTTTAAAATTTTAAAGCAAAAAATATAGTCCCCATCTTTATTTATATTTAAGTATTTAAAAGATATATTTTATTCAAGATTGCTTAGTTTAAATTATTACTACCAAAAAAAAAGTAAGTCCAGCAAGACCAAGACCAAGACCGGGTGGTGCAAGACCAAGACCAAGACTAAGACTTTCTTTTGGCTTGCAAGACCAAGACCAAGACTAGCCCGGTCTTGGTCTTGGTCTTGGTCTTGCTTTGCTCATCACTAAAATTAATATAGAAATAAAGATGATTATTTATACAGAAAAAATGCTAAAGATAAAGATTTTTCTTGATGAAAATTAGAGTCCGTATTTTGCAGTTGCGACATGTCACGTTTCTACAGTGATTATCACAAAATTTGAAAGGAACAATAGCCGAAGCAAGTAAAATATCATAAAATAAATAACTTTTACCAAAAAACCGTGAAAAAATTATAATATTTCTTTTTTCCTTAAGAAAGATTTTCATAACATAATTTTGTGAATTATATTTTTAAACAGTTTGTAACCATATGATAGTTGTTTTAGAATCTGTTTCTGGTCTCCATAGAGCCTTATCCGGCAAACATGACCAATGATTTAACTAAAAGAGATCAACACCTTCATAACGGTTAAATTTTAAAGTAATTAAACACAATAATCCATAAGTATATATCAAAAACCGGTACACATATTTTTAACTAAGGAATCTAAAATAATAATCTCATGTTATCATTATTTCTTAAATAAGTTACAGCATAATTAGTAAGAGATAGTAAACTAATTACTAACTATTAAGAACTCGCGAATTATGCGTGCGCCAATGCGAATAAGTTAACATGAATAGCAATAAAAATAAAAGAAAACATTGTTATCAACATCGCTAACCAGTTAATTTTGTACCTCGCAATCAATTGTGTAAAGTTGGAATTTTCAACTACATTGTTCAGTTTTCTTGTAGATTGAAAATCACGTATCAGTTTGGTGAAGAGTGACATAGTAGATGGTGCTTTCCATAGGTACGCATTAAAATGAAACGATTAACCCAAAGAAAGTGACAATATCAATTAAACAAGGGTTGTTCTGCGGTTTTAAAGTGCAGTGAGGGTGATTGTGACGTATGTTGATCAGTGCCATGCAAGTATCGGTGTAATAAGAGCAAAATAATCGAAAAATTCGGTAAAATAAAAATTTAAGGTCAAGGAATAAATTTTCCAGTGAACTATATAGATGCAAGGCCGTTAACACAAAAGACGTTTTACACATACAAGAATTAATTAGAATATTATTGTCATAATTTCCCAAAAATTTACACAGTAATTATTTTGTGTTTTACACGTTTGATAATTCTGTTTACCAATTATAAATAAATAAAACTAGCTTTTTTTAATATGTAATAGTAGATATTAGTCTTAAATTGTTCCGGCTTTTATGTTCCTATAAATTTGTTACAAGGGCCTTACAAGCTGTAGACTGTAGACGAATGTTTAGATTTAGAATTGACAGATCCAAAGGAGGTGTTTGTTGCACTAAAGGCAGACAGATCTTTCTTGCCTATACAGACTAAAAACGCATTTATACGTATCTAATCAAAAAAATTAGAATATTTATAAATTGGGTTGATAAATGCAGTAAAAATATTGTCTACTCAACAACAACACAGGTGCCACAAAAAAAAATAATTAAGTTAATACAGAAAAACAAGGTTTAAAAATTTGGTTCATTCATCATTAGTGGTTCTGGTAGTTATGGAATATAAAATAGTTACTTTAAGAAAGTAAATTAAATTATCTTAACATAAAAATATTAAATAAAAACGTTTACAACAAGCATTGCCAAAGACTTCCACTAAGCACTATTGTCATTCCGTAAAAACTTAATACTCACCACAACTAAAATATTTGACAAAAAAAAGTTTAATTACCAAAAACTATTTTTGTTACAGAATCTAATACAAATAAAATCGCACCTTAAAACAAAAAATGAAAACTACAGTTTACTGGCGATCACATCTAGAGTTTAACGAGCAAATGTAGATTAGTCTGACAGTTAAAAACACTATTATGAAGAGCAAAGTAACGTTTATTGTAGAGAATTAGTCAAAAACCCTAGTTATGCAAGTGGCATAAACTTCTAAAAGGCTATGTCCTTGGTAGCATCTTCCTCTAGTACCACATTCGATCCAAAGACGAAAATTGAATATGAAGATTCAAATTCGGAAACTTGTTCTCAATCCAGTGACGATGACCACACCGCAGTGCAACGCAACAACCCAACGAATTGCTTGGTGCAAAACCTGGGTTTCGCCGGCGATAATATTCGTCCACAGTTCGGACAAGTGTCAATCGAGCACTCCTCTGACGTTCACTTTGGTGACATATACCAAGGCCCGGTGACAATTAAACAAATTGTATACGCGAATGGGACGCCGCCAGTGCCTATCAGTGACTGTAACGATAAAATAGAGTACAGAGACAATTCGGGTTTTGAAGAAGGTGATAGTGATAGTATAAAAGATAGTGTTTTTGATGATCTCAAAGCTAGTAATAAAAACGACTGTGATATAAGGGACGCCAATGGTGTGCAAGCCGGTGGAGGCGGAACCAATGATTTGACGGTGCTTAGGAAAGGTTTGTTTCGTAATATGTGTATAAAAGTGTGTCGTCTATTTTTTTCGTTCCACAAACAAGCTTTCCAAATTTCTAAAAAGTTTATTACAATTTTACTAAAACGATTTTCTAGGAAATTAGTTACATTATCCAAAGATATCTTTCTGTAATACGCATTCGGGAAAGAAAACTCATCTACTTTAACCCCATTAACAAAAATGTTCCAGTTTATTTTTGTTCATTTTAGAAACCTCGGGTTTATTAATACCTAGACATTTAGCAAATTGTATTTTTCCCACTATGATAATTCAAACTTTTCTTATGTTTGTACTGCAGTTTAGTTTTCTTTCTCGCATTTTTAATATTTCCAAAAATATGAAAATAAGGTGTTTTTTGGAAAAAGGTATTCTTATTTTATTTATCTATTAAAAACATATATTTTTAATTCTATTAAAATAACAAATTAAAAACGGGGATACATTAAAAAAAAATCGTTTTGATTTGTCACCATCCTATGTTTTTATTTCAATTGTACGGTAATATCCAACGTGGACGGATCTTGTGTTTTTTATTCGTAGAGCCTGAAAGAATATGATTTGAACAGAAACAAATAGATACAACATTAAATTAACATTTTCTTAATGAAACGCCTTATTTATTGGTTCATTTTCAACATCTTAAAAGAAGCAGGAACGTTAACATATTAATGCACAAAAATTAACCTGATAAATAAAATATTGACTTTTATTTTGGCATTTCATAATTATTGTAACTTCTTTCTAATTAAATGAATTATATTGTTACTTAAAATGAATACAAAATTCTTTTTATTAAAACGTATAAAAAAAATAAGACGCTTTGAAAAACAAAGCAATAGTTCCATGGGAAAATTAAAATTTTATGTGGTATCTCCTTTGTTATAATTCAATTTTTTTCTCAAGTGTTTTTAAATAAACAGGGTGTTCCAAAAGTAATGGAATACAAAGCAACAGCAATTAACGTAAACTTGCCTTATCCCAAAGTTTATAATAACTAAGATGCAGGGTGTCAAACTTTTAATTTTGTTTTTGTTTTTTTGTAATAATGTTTTAACTAAATGACATAGTGGTACAAAATTGGGTATTGGAAGGTTCTTTGAGGCGAGAAATTCAAATTCGTCCAAGCTTTTGATTTTGTAAGTAGAGAGCGCCAGATACGGCCTACCGTATATGTTTTAGATGGCATAACTTTTTTTAACTTGCTATATTGACCAGTTTATTAAAAATAAAGTTACTATAACTCCCTCCGCATCAAAAATGTATACTTCATTTAGGTTTCTAGGAGCAACTGTTTTCGAGATAAACGCACTTTAAAGTACCTTGCAATTTTCCTACGGATAATGGGTTTCTGCCAACTGTGTTTAAACTTTGCAAAGTAATAGTTTTTAACACGCTGATCAAAAGTCTTCACAGGCACAAAACCCAAAAACCCCTCTAACCCCTCAAAATCACCCTCAAAGGTCTGCAAATCCCCAGTGACCTTTAAGGCTACTTTTGAGGGGGTCAGAGGGGTTTTTGGGTTTTGTGCCCGTGAAGACTTTTGACTAGCGTGTTAAAAACTGAGGTAGGCCGTAGCTGGCGCCCTCTATTAGCAAAATCAAAACTATAAACGAGTTTGAATTTCTCACCTCAAAGAACCCCCAAATCCTCAATTTTGAACCTCTATGTCTTTTAGTTAAGAAATTATTACGGAAAAACGAAAACAAAATTAAAAGTTTGACAACCTGTATCTTAGTTATAATCAACTTTGGGATAAGGCGAGTTTACGTTAATTGCATTATTTTGACCTAAAGAATCTGCTGTTGCTTTGTGTCCAATTACTTCTGGTACACCCTGGATAAATGGCTATTCCACCTTTTTTTAAATATGAGGAAAATCACAAATATGGCCCTGTATTGACATCGATTGAACATTAAGTAATGATTTTTTTTAAAATACATACATTGGTAATCATAGTAGGCCAGTAATTTTTTTGTAGAAGTTTGAATTAAAAGAAAATCACCTTTTTTTAAGCTCATTTTTTATTTTTTTTTAAGAAATATCGCTTTGATAAATAACGAAGTTAAATGACCATTATTCATATGTCATTTACGGTTATTGGAAAAGCATTATGTGAATAAAATTAACTATCTAACACTGAAAATAAATAAATAGGTATTTAACGAAATCTGGAATATTTACAACCATTCTAGTTACCGATTTTTATGTCTGGTAGAAAGGTAAACATAATAAATCCAAAAATAGTAACTTTATAACTCAATAAAATTTAAATTAAATCGTTGAACATAATTTTCAAGAATTGTTTAAAAAGTACATAGTCTTAAAAACGTTTTTACAGTGTTGTAATGATTTTTAACTCTTCAAAAAAGTTAAAGCTTCCAAAAATAAGGCTCTGAAGCATATTGAAATCATCTGTACAGTCACGATTTTTTTATTTTTGCGTAATAAGTGCAAGTCCGACGGAGCCAAGTCAGGTGAAAAAGGTGGATTTGTTAAGTAGTATAGATGTACGCATTAGTTTGATGTAAAATAATTTTTACTGTTTAAAACTGGTTTCTTTTTAGAAATACATACTACTCTGCAGCAGTTTACAGTAGTATATCACGTTAAGGTCAGCTACTACTATTGTGTACCAAGGAGCAGATTCCGTCCACACACTCGTTATCAATTTAAAATTTTCAGCATCTCCTTCTTATAAAGAATAATACAAAAATTATGGTACTCTTTTCATATAAATAAAATCAACCTTCCTATTTGATATTTATATACAGGGTGTCCCACGACGAACCGCCGCGGTCGATTTCTCAAAAACTTAGCAAGGGAAAATTTTGAAAATTTGGTAGTTTACTAATATCGATAAGAGCAACTCGTCTAAAATATTTTTAAGATGGTGGCAATTCCGGTTGTACCGGAAGTCGATGCTAACTTTCTTATTTTAATAGAACACCCTATATATTATTGCATTTTTGGATTCCTCAGAAAATTCTAGATGTATTTCGTGTATAATATGCTATACCTAAGTCTAACCGTTTTCGACATATCTTGACTTTTATGTCAAAAATGACGTTTGCAGACCCCAAAATAAGGACAAATTTTTCCTATACGGCATACTCTATTATTTAATTTGAGTTGAATTCCTTGTGAGAAAAGGCCAATTTTGTATATTGAGTGGATATTTTGGGTGTAAATTAATATCCACTCAATATATAAAATTGGCCCCTTTTCACAAGGAATTCAACTTAAATTAAATAATAGAGTATGCCGTATAGGAAAAGTTTCTCCTAATTTTGGGGTCTGCAAACATAATTTTTGACATAAAATTCAAGATATGTCGAAAACGGTTAGACTTAGGTATAGCATATTAAATACAAAATATATCTAGAATTTTCTGAGGAATCCAAAAATGTAATAATATATAGGGTGTTCCATTAAAAATAAGAAAGTTAGCATCGACTTTCGGTACAACCGGAAGTGCCACCATCTTGAAAATATTTTAGACAAGTTGCACTCATTAGTAAACAACCATATATTCAAAATTTTCCCTTGCTAAGTTTATCAGGAATCGACCACGTCGCGTCGGTTTGTCGTGGGACACCCTGTATAATATTTTCTCCTTCATTGATTCTAACATTTGTAAATCAGGGTCAATCTGGTCCAATTTTTAATTTTCTTAAAACCCATTGGCAAATCATATTAAAGGGGCATTTTTATTTAAAAATTTATTATGATCGTTAGTTTTAATGCGATTAAAAACAAAAAAAATATTTCGCATTTTATGTTCGAAACACACCATTTTGTTTTGCGAAATTAGAGGTGTTGATATTTCACGATTATCCGTTAATAAGCTTATCATATGCCAGAACTCTTTCATATTATCTGACACACTACTTGCATCAAGCAAGCAAGTTTGCTACACTAGGATGTAGTTTTATATAGGTATTCATTATTAGATTATAACAAAAAGCTAAAAATTCAATAAGTTGCCAAAAAAAAACTGTTAACCAGAATTTGCAAAAATAAACGGGGTAAATCCGCCAAAAAAGTAGAGGTCCATAAATGTGTCAACGTTAATAGTAATTTACGTAACAAGTTCCAAAAGTGATATTTTACGGGATAAGTAGGAAGTCCTGCGAATCCCGTAAAATCACTTTTGGATCGTGTTACGTACAATATTTTTTCTGCTGGCGTTTATTATTGTTACGAACTTTAGTTAGTGTTTAGTTAATAGAAATGTAAAAGGTTAGAATTATTTTATTTAGGTTAAAAATGTATTCTTCTTTATTCTAAAGAAAGAAATAAAGAAAAGTCAAGAAGAAATGAAGACCAGCCAAGAATCCATGAGAGAAGATCTAAAAAGAGAAATGAAGACCAATCCAGAAGAAATGAAGAAAAGTCAAGAAGAAATGAAGAGCCAAATTCGAATTAGTCAAGAAGAAACACGACAACAAATAGAGAAAATCCAAAAAGACATTAAAAGAAGCCAAGCAGAGATGAAACAAGAGCTAAAAGAAAAGATGGTAAAGATTCGGGAAAACCTAAAAGGGGAATTTTATCAAAGCCAAGATGAGATGAGAAAACAAATGTTACTTGAGGTAAAACTTTTCAAAGAAGATGTAAAAAAGGAAATAGAAGAAATACAGCACACCGTACAGTCAGTTAAAAGTATTGTCCAGCAAGTCCAAGGCCAAATACAACAGGAAGTCCAACATTTACAACGACAAATTCAAAAAATAACTAGTACAGGCGTCGTTCCAGAAAGTGGTACCGCAACAACTATTATGAAACCACCAACTTTTGATGGCAAGGTACCCTGGGTTACGCATCTTCGACAGTTTGAAGCTACTGCCAACGGTAACAATTGGAGTTTACCAGAAAAGGCACGAGCACTAGTACTTGCTCTTCGAGGTGAAGCCATGGAGTTGTTAAGAAATATTCCCGAAGCAAAACAATGTGACAATGAATCCATTGTGAAGTTCCTGGAAATGAGATATGGTAAAGCTCCTGGAAATGAGATATGGTGAAGCCCACTTACAGGAAGTTTATAAGGCGCAGCTCCAAGGACGAAGACAAAGATACAATGAAAGCCTTTAGGAGTATAAAGCGGATATCGTACGGTTAATTAATCTGATATATCCAGCCTACCCAGAAGAAATTAAACAAGAATTAGCAATAGGTAGTTTCATTGAAGGCTTACGTGATCCGGATATGAAACAGACTTAAGAAAATATCTGAAGCTCTTACCTATGCACTTCAATTTAAAACAGCTAAACAAACATTCAGGAATCAGGCAACACTTCAAAGAATGAACATTGTTTCAGAAGAAGGCACTTCCGACAACGATTTGACAAGAGTTATAAAAGAGTTACAAATAATCGTACGTAAGAAGCAAACAGGCGGAGACAACAATATGACTTTTCGACGAAGAAACGGCATCCTTTGCTGGAAGTGTGGCAAAGAGGGGCATGTCCAAAGAAACTGTACTAGATCAAATGTCCCTTCAAGTAATTCGGAAAACTCCCAGTAGCCAGCTTCAAGGGGCGAAAGCTGGCTAGGTGCTACCAAGCCCCATCAACAACAATAATAAAAGTATCCCGGCTGCAAAATTATGGTTCCAGCTTGGTAGTACCTGGAAATGTATGCGGTCGGGAATGTCAAATGGTACTAGATACTGGTTCCATACATACCATCGTGAAGCCGAACATCGTAGCCCATTGCAAAATATTCCGCCCTTAGAAAAATTATCTTTTGGAATCAGCTAATGGAGAAGTCATCCCAATTAAAGGAATAGATACCAGGACCAGATAGAACTTTTAGCTATCGTCAAGTCTCTGGAACATTTTCATAAATACCTTTATGGCCAGAAATTTCACCTGAGGACTAGTCTTGGGTAGTTCGCAAACGACCTAGTTGGAAAGAGCGCTCTTTAAGGTGAACTACGCGAACTAGTTCGCCAATGATCCCACTCTTAGTTCATTTACCTAACTCATAACCTCACATCAAGACGACCGCCCATAAGAACTTTTTACAAAATTCCATTTACAGCACACACACATGTTTTAGTAAAGATGAAGCTTTAATTCCGTAGTTAAATCAAGAACTTTAATATGGCTTAGAGCCATATTGAGGACTCCTAAAATATTTAAAAAAAAATGATCGTAGAGCACTCCCTAATGCTTCGCATTATGAGTCGTGCAAAAGAACTAGCGAACTAAAAGGACGAACTAGTTCGCAATAGGAGTTCGAACTAAATTGAGCGCTCCTTATGGCGAACGATTACGCCCAAGACTTCTGAGGACAGACCATGCATCACTCAAGTTCTTGCTTTAATTCAAGAATCCTGAAGGTCAGATAGCACGATAGTTACAACGTGTTCAAGAATACGATTTTAAAATTGAACATCGAAGAGGATTGAACCATAAAAATGCTGACACTCTATCAAGAAGACCTTGTCCAAAGGATTGTAAACATTGAAGTAGTAGTGTCAAAAATGATATTTTTAATAGCTTACAATTTCGTATTTGGAAATTTATTGTAATTTTAAGATTTATAATATATATAATAAAAATACAAGTGTATATTGTTACCAAGGCCGCCAAAATCGTTCCGAAAGTAAAGAAATCGTTCCAAAAGTGACAAAAATCGTAGAAAACGAAAATACCATTAGTTCTAGATAATCACAGTATTTTTTTCTCCAAAATTGGCTACAGTCGATTTTCCGTCTTGGTTTATTCGAATTCCATTGTAAATTTTATAAAGGCATTGGATTTTTTTTTCGTTGACAAAAGTATCTAAAATTGTCATTTCGTACGTGCAGGGCCGTATTTAGGCGGTGGCGAAATGGGCGCCCGCCAAGGGCGCAGCTACTTGGGGGCGCAAAATCGGTCATGAAAAAATCAGTTGTCAGTATTGCAGTCATATTATTATTATTTTTTATTGACAAAATAACAACAAAATAATGTTATAACAAATTTTTAATTTAAATACTTAATTTAATTACACAGGTCCACAAAAAAAGTGGTGTGAGCTGGGTGTCGGACTAGATTTTTCTGGTGTATTTTTTTTTCTAAGTTTAATTATCCGTAAATAAGGATGTAAAGTTAATTTACATTCCACTTTTTTCAGTCAGATACAAACAGTTGTTTTATGTAAATCATGTCTCTTTCAAATAGTAGGCTAATATTTTTATATAAAGAAAATATAGAATTTGACAAATTGAAATTGCACCACAAAACTGGTATTTTAAAGAAACGAAATTCTTGGTCCAAAAAACTTGAAACTCACAACTTCGCACTTTAATTTTGTAAAATTTTCGGAGAATAACCCCCGGAATTGTCGTTTTTGGTGGGGGGTATTCCATACTTCCCAAATCCCCTGGTGTGTGGAGAGGGGCGCAAATGTTAAGCCCCGCCAAGGGCGCGGCCATACCTAGATACGGCCCTGCGTACGTGCACACCTTAAAAACTTAGCGCGTAGTGATTTGCAGGCCCTTTTTTGCTATCCAGGTTATGGTGATTCGGATCCTCCGGTAAATTTTACATTAGACAATGTGCTATTAAGCCCTTTTTTATTCGGTACACAACAACGCATTTGTTTAACCGGACTGTACAGGCCGCCGGCTCGGCCTGCGTAGTTTTTCCTCAAAGGATTTCCAGAATGTATGTGAGTACCTTTAAGGGTGCAACCTAATTTGTAGCGACTTTAAGATTTTAGGCGATGACAAGCTTGAAAATATTAAAAAGTGATTTAAAAAATATCTAGTATTAACGAAAAGCCATGCAAAACTTAATTATGGTTATAAAATGTTAAAATTAATTTACATTATTGTTTTTATTGCAGGCTATATATGGCTTCAAAATGTCTTCAAGCAAAGGCCGATTCAAATAGGATTTTTTGTAGGTGTGGTGTTGCTGTTTCTAGTCATCCTAGTAGTACTTTTGATTTTAAGACGCCCACAGACCAATAACGACCTTTTAGTCTACGATACTGATGAGCAGGATAATATTAGACCCGTTGGATATGACTCTGGTAAGATTTTTAATTTTCGATATACATTAGGCCGGTTTACACGTACGCTCCAAACCGACGCTCCGAACCGTCACTCCGGAGTGGCACGCCAGGAGCGTGAGGTCGGAATATGGTAGCTAAAAAGAGCAACACTCCTGGACCGCGCGCCGGAAGTGTGAGTCTGAAGCGTAAGCGCCAAAACCCTGCGTGTAAATACAATATACAAAGGTTTTGGACCGGCGCACAGTGGTCATTTCTTTAAGAATACATGCGAAAAGGTTAAAAAATATATAGTTATGGATTTTTAAAATATTAATTGTTCTGGGCTAAACAGAAACATAGGAACATTATAATAACCTCTGTGAATTTATAATCATTACAATAATGGCAGAACACATACGTATTTCTCCCGTTCTGGCTGACTGACGCATTGCCAGTTGCGACTTAAGCGAGGGCGGTGCGGCTCAATATTTTTTTCCTCAATGGTTATTTAAACAACTCTACATAAACTATGGCTACTAATAGTAAAGGTATGTACCTTTCTTTTTAGTAATAAGATGACTGGTGGTGTTCTAAAATTCAAAAAATATTACTATACAAAGATCAAAGAAAATTAATTTATCTTTTAGCATACACTGTACGTTTATTAATCAATAAGTTTTTTGATTGGGCTGTATTGATTATAAATTCTGTACTATTGCATTCTCCTACAATCCATCTAAAGTATTTGATAAAAAACAAGTGCCCGTTCTTGCCCGTTTTGTCCCTTTTTGTTAAATTTCTTTTTTACAGTTGGCATTCTTGGGATAAAATTGAAAGTTTACCGCCAACACATGTCAACATTTCTTGCAAAGAATTTTAAATTTCATTTGAGTTTTACTTGACTATGTTGGATGGAAAGGTTTGTAGCAGTCTAACAGACCACGCACTCCAAAATTGATATATATGTTAGGCTACGCCTAAACTAATGAATAACCTTAATAGTGTCCGTAACAGGCTGATACAGGGGTGTAACCTTAAATTTGGCATATTTCTTTTGCAATGCCTTTTACATATATCTTATAGACTTCCCATAAAAGCATGGCAGGTCAAGGGCTATCATAGAAAAGTTGTCGAAGAAAGAAATAAGGAAATTCAAGAGATATTTCGCAATGAAATGGGGTTGTTAGTACACGTCCCAAAGCTCGGGTTTGTGTCGACTAATGATGAAAATACTGCCCGAAAGTTTTTCCGAAACGCTGCATTATCAGCAGACGTAACAGGTCTAATGAGGACTTAATTAAAAGGTTTGACGTCATTTTACGAGCGCTCTCATGTGGCTTTGAAATAGATAGTGAGCTTTTCAAAAAATACAAAATATACCCATGGTACTACATGCCCCAAACAGTCCACAAGATCCTGGTACATGGGGTCTAATAATTAGGACTGTAATGGTACCAATACGGCAACTTTTGGAAGAGGCCCAGAAAGCTAAACATAAAGATAACAAATACCATCGCCAGTTTAATACAAGGAAGTGTTCGGAGGAAAAACAATGGAGGACCTCGTTAACATGCTGCTTGTGTTTTCCGACCCTTTTATAAGCAGCTTTAAAAAAAGAAGCTACAAGAAGAGGGATACCATTCCAAGAGAGGTGGTCAACCTATTGAAGACACCCGAACCAAGCGGATATTTCTGTGTAGGAAATGTATCTGAATCAAGTGACACTTCTGATAACTCAAACTTAGTTTAGTTATTTAAGCATTTGTTTAATTCACTACTAAAAATATTGTTTGTTTTATTAACACTTGTTAGTATTTTAATCATCTCAATAACTAAGATTTAGTTAGTTTTAACCATTATTCTATATTTATTAATATTTGTGTTGGTATAGGAAACCTAATGACTTCTGTAATAAGAATCTTTATTAAAACTAAATTTAATTATTTGCATACTTAAACCATAACAAAATATTGTATATATTTTAGAAATATCGATTGCAATAAATTTTTCGCGTCCAAACACCATTGTTTGACCACTGTGCGGCGCGTGGAATTGCCGCCTCGGTGGAAATTCCACGCTCCGCTCCATTTGTAGGTAACCAGTCAGTCGAATTAAATACTTTAAAGTAAGTGGACCTCCTTAACATAAATGCAAGAAAAAAAGGGCTATTGTTTATGTAGTAATGTATGTAAGATATGAAAATGAAACGCGAACCCCGCAAAAATGTGGGTTAATCAGTGGAGATTAAACCGAGAATGCTTTGGCCATGTTTTTCTACTGAGGAAAGTCAGAGAAAATAACCCAGAAGATTATAGAAACTACTAAAGAATGGGCGACAAAACGTTTCAGATTACTCTCCGTTATTTAGCAACTGGACGATCACTTCAAGATTATTTTTTTTATCTAGTATCTTAGAATCTGCCTTGTGTTGTATTTGTCCAGAAACGTGTTGGGTTATTTATACTGCAATAATTATTTATAAGTAAGTTTTACAAAAATACACAGCTACTTCTTTATAAATTGCGTAATTTTAAAGAAAAAGATATAATTAACATTTGTAGTAAAAATATTGGAATCCAAAACTTATTAATTTCACAAATTTGTGTATGAGTCTGAGGCGCACTGAAAGTCTGAAACGTTAGATTGGAGTGTGTGTGTACATGACGGTGCAAGTCCGAGCGTGCACTCCTGCCACGTCGCTCCAACTCCACACTCCTGGCATATTGCCGGCCAGCATTTACACACACACGCACGACTGGAGCGTCCGCTCCAAAACTGTCGGAAAAACTCTGTGTGTAAACGGCCCTATTCGCTGCATTTTTTTTATTTTTATTAAATTAGTTTGTCCTTTTTTGCATCATTTAAGCAAATATAGCACTTTTTTAGGTCAAGGAAAAATATATAAGGTTAATAAAGTTGCATATTTTTTATATAATTTTGGCAAATTCATCGTAAAAAAGTGTTTTATGTACGATCACATTATTAACAGTTGTCTATACTACAGTTTAGATGCCATAAAGTGAACCTTTATGAACTAGTACTAGTAAAATAAAATAAGTCATAAAATTACACTTTTGTCCTAATATAATATAATATAATATCCAAAACTGCGTTAGAAATATTTTTTTTTACATCTTTATTGTTTACATATGTACAACATTACACTTATATTAATATAAATAATTATATTAGGCAATTGTTTTGAAAGTTGCTTCCTCTCCGATTTTGACCAAATTTGGTATACGGGGGTTTTTTGGGGCGCTGATTACGAATTTGAAAAAATATTTTTTTGGCAACGTTTCGTTTTCTAGATATTTATCATCAAAGTTGAAAATCAAACTAACCTTATTTACACTATTCCTCCTTCTTTCTGCACAGAATTATTGATTTTTACACCAAAATTGGCACACAATATTTTACAAACACCTTTTAAAACTTGTTTTTATATTAATTTTACACCTTTTTTCCATTTAATTGCAAACCTCTACTTTCACACGCCGCAACGTGGCCGCAACCATTTATAGGTACACTAGGGATTTTATAAACAAATATGGCTGCTGTCTTTAAACTTAAAGGTTCGCAATTTAACGGAAAAAAGGTGTAAAATAATAATACAAGGTTTTAAAAGGTGTCTATAAAATATTGTGTGCCACTTTAGTATAAAAATCAAGAACTGTGTACAAAAAGAAAGGAGAATATAGCGAAAATGAGGTTAGTTTGATTTTCAAATTTGATGATGAATATCTCGAAAACGAAACGTTGCGAAAAAATATTTTTTCAAATTCGTATCAGCGCCCCAAAAAACCCTCGTATATCAAATTTGGTCAATATCGGAGAGGAGGCAACTTTCGAGACAATTACCAATTATTATTTTGAATATTAATAACTAATATTTTTAAGGCAATTAAAGTTTTTGATATATTCATAATATTTTTTCATTGTAGTATTACTGATGTCATTGCCTGACACTTATAATAGCAGGTCTGATATACAGGGGTTTTGGAATGTCACGGAACAAAACTTGAAAAATATTAGGAACCCGTTTACACATACATTTTTGTATGTTATACGTACACAAACAAACCTTTACTGAAATTACAAATTATTATACCTATTACCGAAGTTTTATTCCTTTCCAAACCTTTACTGATTTCGCTAGTTTATTATCCAAATAATAAATGTAAACTAAACAAATTTTCATAAGAATTTTAGTAGTCTTGATTTTAGGACCGTTGAGTAAAACTTTAAAAGAAATATAGGCATATTCAATATTATAGATGTAAGTTTTATCACGTCTTTCTTTTTATTTAAACCCCGACTACCTTATTCTTTCAGATTTAACAGCTACAAGCCAAATAAAAAATAAACTTCGTATAGTGTCACGTTACCAATGGGTAGCGCAACCTCCTATTGACAGCAACACGCCTCTGAAAACGCCAGTGCCGTACGTTATCATCCAACACACAGTTACAAATAATTGTTCATCAATTGCGTCATGTGCTGGACGGGTAAGGTAAGAAATGTTTAAAAATATATTTGTACAATAAAAAAAAACCAGGTCTGGTTTAACAATCGGATAAAAGATAAAGTCCTATTTTGCTCGAATGGCAGTAAATTCTTCTGGTCCTTTGCCAAAAACATTAGCCAAAACTTTTGCACAAATTCTTTTCCACCCCTAATCTCTGAAGATAAAATTGTTTCTACCGCTAAAGGAAAAGCAGAACTACTTGCCAAACAATTTGCTGCAAATTCTAGTCTCGATCCTTTCGTTAGTTTTTCTCTTTCAACAGTTGCCCCTGTTCCTCATAAAATATCCTATATCATTAAAATCAAACAGATCTAGCGTATCCTTTCTTGTCTTAATACCAAAAAATCGTATGGGCTGAAAAAATGTGCCCCTGTAATTCTGATTTGGAAAACAAGCGCAGGTCAATGCAGATATCTCTTTCACAGGACCTCAAAGTAATCTTGGATCGGGGCGCCAAAAATCTTGTCAAGTTTAATGCCTCCAAAACACAGTCATGTTCGGTCAAGTTCTGCAGAACAAAGAATCGTTTAATCTTCTGAGTGTTACTTTTAAGAATACCCTTAACCGGCACAAACACAATACATCCATAACCTTAGCAGCATCAAAAAGGCTAGGATTCTCTTTTCGAGCCTGAAAGTATTTCTGTCGCTCTAATCTGTATACTCTGTATTTATCCCAGATCAGACCCTCTTTAGAGTATTGTTCTTACCTCTGGAGAATGGCGTCTCCTACAACACTTAGCATTCTTGACTCCATTCTGAAAAGAGCTGTTTGTCTTATTAATGATCCCACACTTACAGAAAAGCTTCCTTCTCTTGCCCACCGACGAGCTGTAGGGGATTTGTCCCTCTTTTATAGGAACTTTCACGGCTTCTGCTCCAAAAAGTTGGCCAGTTTAATTCCTCCTCTGGCAGCGCCCAACAGACCAACACGTAGTGCCACTTTTATGCATCCTTTTACGATTCAACTTGGGAGGCCCCGAACGAACAAAGTGGGAACACTTTGTTTGTTCGGGCAACAAGAAAATTGTAATACCTTTGTTACGGTAAAATTCTAAATTGCGTAATTTCTTCAGTTTGGTAATTCTTGGCAAGTATTTTTACGGCTTGATTTACTGTGCAATAAACGTCCACGAATTTAGTTTTCAAAAAATTACAATGCCACTGTATACTGATGTTTCACTTTATCTTTTTATTAAGTAGTGGAAGGCTTGCCAATTGAGATTAAACGGTTCCTAAGAAAAGTAATTCCTTGCGACCAGCAAATGCATTTAATTTACGATGTAAAAATATAATAATACTGGCTTATAAGGAGATATGCATAATATTTACTTGGCAGTTTTAAATCAAATACAGATTCTTTGTAGTGTGGTTTTGTAATAAAGACTTTTTAATTGTATTTCATAATAAAATTATTTTTTAAAGAACGCTATTGTTACAGGAGTATTCAGACTTATCACATAAAGACCAAGAACTTCAAAGATATTGGATACAACTTTTTAGTTGGAGGCGATGGATCTGCATATGTGGGCAGAGGATGGACTGTTGAAGGAGCCCATACTTTTAGGTAAGATATTAGTATAATTTTAAATTATATCCCTAAAATGTATCCTTAAAAATTAAGGGGAATAGTTAATAAGTTTTTAGATACATAATCGCACTACGGCTGAATTTATAAATCAGAATTTAATTTTACTATTAGATAGCATTAGTATTAGTGTTAATTTTATTAACTTAAGAGAATGGTGTTTATAAAACATTTTTAACTGAATTTAATTCTGCCATATTCAAGTTGTATATCTTTTTCTCCTTTATTTAAAAACGTTTTTATTATTTCAGATACAACGGCAGAAGTATCGGCATAGCCTTTATAGGAAACTTTACAGACATAGAACCTCCTGCAATCCAGATACTAGCCTGCCAAGAATTAATACAAATGGGTGTGGACCTGGGATACATTAAAGTAGACTACAAGTTGCTGGCCGCTAGCCAACTGTCTGGCACTGAAAGTCCTGGCGCTACTTTATATAATAATATGAAAACCTGGCCTCATTGGGCTAAAGAACCTTAGTTGAAAAGAATTGTTTAATTGTAAATAGCCTTAATATATAAATTTGTACATATTTTTGCTGTTTTTCTCAGTAGCTCTGTAGGTAGGGTCTAACTGTTAGACTGAATAGGAGGTACGAAAATTAATACTTTATTTTTAAGCTAAGTTGTTTTTTCTCCGGGGTGGCGATATATAGAAAACACAGATTTTTACAAATTGAAAAATCAACCAGAAGGCTATTAGTATTTTGGCAAAGGCAAATTTCTTTAAAAAAAAAAGTATTACAGAAAAAAAACTCATGTATGTTATTAAATAAGTGTGTAGGATATAGCCTTAATATTTCATTAATTTAAATAATATTTAGTATTCTTTGCCTATTACCAAAGACAATTGTAGTTATCACTATAGACGCCCAGTCCCTTTGTATAAATACTTTTTGCCGACAATCGAATTTTATTAGAATATTTAATTTTTACCTGCTAAAGTACCTCTCAGCGTTGCCGTTTTGACTTCTTACTAGTCTATTTAAAGCGTGGGTTCCCTCCGCACATATTTATGTTGCAAAAACAACACACTGCTTTTTGCACATATGTTAGTCGAGGGAATGAAGTAATGCACGATGAATTTTTTGTGCTGTAAGATGGATTTAAATGAGGTTTTTGGTATTCGATTCGTATGAACCTCTAAAAATTTTGTAAACAAATTTTTATTAACGGAAAATGAAAAACTGCCGTTGTGCATTAGAAAAATAAATTTTAAGAATGCATTTTATAGTTTGTAATTAAAAAATATATATATATATATATATATATATATATATATATTATTATATATATATATATATATATATATATATATATATATATATATATATATATATATATATATATATATATATATTTGTAAACTTAAAATTGCATTTTTTAATACACAAATCCAGTTTTTCATTTCCCATTAATTAAATTTGTTTATTAACTTTGTAGCCGTTATTATGAATCAAATGCAAAAAACCGGATACAAATCCAATCTGCAAAAAAAAAATTTAGAATTTTTTTTTGTTAAATCTTAAAATTAATATTAAAAAAAATATATTTGTCTTTACACGTGGAATATGAAACAAATTACTAGAAATTGCGAAACTTAAATGAATGCATTTTTATTTTCAAAATAAATATTTTTTTTTTAATAAAATTTAAAAGATTTTTTTTGTAAATCTCGAGAAAGGGAGCAGATACGATTTTAATTTAAACTGGATTTTGTAGTACAAACATAGAGTATTCGAATCCCGCGCCCCGTTACCTTTCACATTTTTATTAATCTTACCCATGCTTCAGAGGTACCGCAACAACTGCCTGTTTTTTTTTCACAATTTACAGAGAGGTGAGAAAAAACATGCAATTATGAATTTTATACTAATTTACTCGTCGCAAAAAATTTACATGAGCATTGCTTTTCGTTTTTTGCAAATTTTAAAAAATCACCTCAATTTAGGGGTTGGAAAATCGCCAAATCTGAAGAATTGCAAAAATTGTAGTAGTATTAAAAGTTTCTTCTTACTGCGATTTTTGTTTCAAATGGACCTTAGAAAAATGAAATAATATATTTTCATCCCTAAGAAGGTTGTAAACCAACCCCCATAAACTATGTGTGGGTGCAATCATCCTCAAAATTTATAAAATTGTATACAACTTGAAAAATTGCAAAACATCGGATTTTTTGGGACATGTCTAATAAAAAACAAATGTTTATGATAATCAACTACCCTTTTCTAAGGGTGGAACTAACCTTATTAAAAGGAAAAATTAAATAAAATACTACCTTTTTCAAAAAAAGTCTTAGTTGGTATTTTTTTGATCCAAGTATATAAACCAGGTGTAACTAGATTTTTCTAGTTTACTTTTCACCAAAACCACCCCTGAAAGAAGGTATATTCATCCCCTAAAATGTAAAAAATCATATACAACTTAAAATTGTAAAAAAATATTTACATGTTTTGGGATACCCCAAATATGATGGACAGTTTAGAGTAAGTTTTGATAATAAACCACAAAATTAAGGGTAAGGAAACTTGCATTATCAGAAAAATTAAATAAAATGTTAGCTTATGCAAAAAGCGTTTTGGCCTCCTACTTTTCATTCCAGATATATAAAATAGGCCTTCTTAGGTTTTTGTTGAGTTCATTTCTAATCAAAGCTACCTTGCAAGGGGGTAAATGCATCCCCTTAAATGTATAAAATCATATAAAACTTTTAAAATATTAAAAATATATTTGGATGTTTTAGATTATCTCAAATATAGGTAACATGAATTTTCTTACCTGCTTGTTATACTTGGATCAAAAAAATACGAAGCTAAGACTTTTTTTGTAAAAGCTAGGATTTCATTCAATTTTTCTCACTGATAGGGGTAGTTTTACCCTTAGAAAAGGGTGGTTAGCTATCATATACATTTATTTTTTATTAGACATGTCCAAAAACTCTTTTTTTTTTCAAATTTTTTAAGTTGTACATGATTTTATATATTTTAGGTGATGATTGTACCCCACATAGTTCATGGGGGCTGATTTACAACCTTCGCAGGGATGAACATGTATTATTTCATTTTTTCAAAATCCATTTGAAACAAAAATTGCAGTAAGAATAACTTTTAATACCACTGTATTTCTGCAATTTTTTAGATTGGGCATCTTTCCAACCCCTAAATAGAAGTGATTTTTAAAATTTGAAAAAACAAAAGGCACTGCTCTTCCTAAATGAATAAATGTAAAAAAACAGGCAGTTTTTAAGCGATTTTTGAGGTCACTCTTTTAAATATTAATATTTAAATTAATAACTATCAAAAGGTTACTCTAAACACGAAATTAAATTTTAGGATTTATTAGTCTAAATAATTTTAATATACATAGATAAATACTTACCACAGTTTATAATTAATTGCTTACATAGTGTACTATTCTTGTAAGGAAAACGAAAAATCCTAACTTTATCTGCTCTTCGACTCACTCGGCAGTCATGATATTGACATAGATTTCCCGACATTTTAACAAGAATACAAATTTTAATTACCACAGGGAAAACACAAACAAATCACAACGCACAAATGGCAATACGATATTTTACTCCAAAAAACTAGCCGTTTTTTGCTTCTTTGATGGCCACACTTTAATTACTAATTCTTACTTTATTTACAAATAGCAATAAACTTAAAAATACATGCGTTTATTTGGATTTTATTTATAAAAAAATTAAATAAATTTAGGTGAGCCTATACAAACATTTCTTGTTATGTAGACATGTCTTATAATAAAAAATAGAATTTGTAAAAATTTGAAATCATTTTTACCAACGTGTATTTTTATACTGGGTATAAATATATTTTAGGAAATAATTCCCCACAGTACAAGTTTAAATAATTAAAATTTTATGATTTAATAAAAAAAAATAAGATTAAGATTAGTAAAACGAATATAAATTCGAAGCCTATTTTCGACAAAAATAATTCCTACTTTCTGTTACTTCTTTTATTGGTTTGGCAACAGTGTTCGTTTATACAGCAGCGTGTGCACGTATATTCTCTCGATGGACGCTCGCTCAAGGAATCTCAGCAAGCGAGCGTCCAAACCTATTACCAAAAATTTTACATTGTTCTGTGTGTCTATAGTGGTAACTACAATTGTCTTTGCTATTACTAAGGCGCTTCTAGGAACACTTATTATTAGTCAACTTACCACCTCTTTTATTGACGATATGATTAGAAATGTACCTCTTACAGGAAACTATTTATGTTTAATGGTACGTCATAAATTTTAAAATAATATTTAATAAACTTCAAAATTTTTAAAATCAAATACTTATAGTATTATTTACAATCTATCTTTTTACACACTCTGGGGAAGGGGGGTAAACTTTGAAACATTTTTTGCTTCCTTTTTTTAAGTAGTGTATGACATCTTAAGAATATTGTATTAAATTTTGAGGTCAATCGGAGCAAAGTTGACGAATTTATGATGGTTTTAATGACCGTTGCTCCAACTCAGTGGCGTGAGCGTACAAAACTTTAAATCCATTTTCCCAAACATGTCAGTTTTAAAGTCGGTGACCACCATTCCGAAAAAACTACTGAACCGATCGTTTTAAAAATTTGTACACATATTCTACATATAAATATCTATCAGATGACGTCGAGTTTTTTTTATTTTTCAGTTAGTATCAATCTTACAATAACAAATAGGTCGATTTTATTGTCAAAAAATAGATATTCCGACTTCAAAATGATGCAAAAAATTTAAAAATTAATAAAAAAAAACTCAACGTCAATTGGAAGGGAAACTAATTAACTAATTAAAATAATTCGTTTTTTAATTTCAAAAAATACATTGCTGAGGAATCGCAATCGCAATTGCTTACTTATTATTATATTATGTGAATTTACATACCAAATTTCATGCCTCTATGAGGAACGAGACAGAAGTTATAATAGAGGAAAAAATAGGCCGAAACATTTCGTGTTATATACACACATTCATGCTAAGAGAATATCTTAAGGAACTAAATATTAAAATAAAAGGTACTTTGTCAGCAAAACTATGAATGGGATTGGTTATTGGGGAAAGAGACCGTTGATGTAAATAAGAATAAAAGTTGGTGCTAATACCGAGCTCTGGGGTACCCCAGAATTAACATTGTAAAAACTAGAAGAGTAACCATGTACAATAATTGGATTGGCGTCCATTATAAAGGAAACTGAAGAGACCAGAACAAAGTTTAGGTAAAACACCGTAGAAAGGAATTTTCTTAAAGAGTGCATCATGCCGAACCTGCTAAAAGGCCTGGAAAGTGTCAAAGAACAGAGATCTGGCATTCTACAGTAAACTCAATTCACTTGTTTCAGTTGTGTGAGACATAGGAAAGAAGATCTGCTGTGGATCTTCTGTGACGGAATTGTCATCAACAATTTTAAGTTGCTTATGTGTTTGTGTTTGTCTACGTAAAAATTCGTTTCGACCTCTTTCTATAAATAAAGTCATCAATGCGCTGTTGCCGATATAACCTAGCTAAAAGCCAACTATCCAAATTGGGTCCTAAAGTCGGCAAATAGTTGCATGCGTGCTTAGAAATATTTTCTTAAATAATGAATCGTACAGTTTTTTGTGAAGAATTTCACAATCAATACGTCACTACATACCCTTTAATTAATAGCTGCAAAAAATATATTTTTTGAGAGAGAAAGATATTAATTATAGACACTTCAATCCTTAGGATTTTTTCGTGTCTGTAAAGTTAGTTTAAATTTTTCTAGAGAGGAGGATTTCTTTTGTGTTTAAATTTGATTTAGAAGAATGTTTCTTTAAGGAATATTAATATTTTTTCAGTGTTATCATACGACAGTTTATTCTTTAGGTTTCCGGTGATGTCAAGGTCTTTTAAACTTTTGGCATATTTGTTACATTCATTAAATATGTGTTTAATTGTTAATTGTTTGTTGCATGTTTGGCATACAGGAGGGTCAGTTTTTTCTATGATATATTTGTGTGTTAATAAAGTGTGTCCTATGCGTAGTCTAGCCATTAGTGTTAGTGATTTTCCTGGGAGGTTATTATGTTTTCCTTTTTTTTCCTTTGTAAAAAATGTTTCTTTAATTTCATGAAGTTTGTTTGGTTTGTCTAAGAGGTCCCATTTAAGTTGGATAAGTTTGGATTTGTGTTGGCTGACGAGTATACTATACATCCGTAGTCCAGTTTGAAGAGGACTAGGGATTTGTATATTGTTAGAAGGCTGGATCGATGTGCTCCCCATCTGATACCTGAAAACATCTTGATTATTTTCAGGTCGGAAGTGCATTTTTGCCTAAGATAATATACATGTTTTGACCAGTTTAATGTTGAGTCAAAGTATACTCCGAGGAATTTGTAGTAAGAATGATTTGGGATTGTTACTGAATCTAATGAGATATTTGAGATTTTAGGACATTTTCTAAATCTATCCACTGTGAGAGAGAAGTTATAGATCTATATGTTCTTTAAGTCTTTTACTTAGTTTATAATCTTCGGATGTGTGGTATATGAGGATGTCGTCTGCAAATATTTTTGTTGTTACTTGCGGTGGTATGTATTTCTTAATATTATTTATAGCTATCAGAAATAGTGTTGGACTGATGGCAGATCCTTGTGGCACTCCATTTGTTTGGGTGTAAATAGTTGAGTAGTAGTTATTTATTCTAACATTGAATGTTCTGCCTGAAAGAAATGATTTTATGAAGTGAAAGAGGGTACCGGTAATATTCCATTCTGATATTTGTTTTATTATGGAGGAACTATGGATTATGTTAAATCCTTTAGTTAGGTCTAGAAATACTGCAGAAGTGTGTTTATGATTTTGAAATCCGTATTGTAGGTCAATTTGGAATGCCACCAAGTGGTCTAATGTTGTTCCCTCTCTGCGAAAACCCATTTGTTGATTTATTAGTAGAGATCTTTTTTCTAATATCCAAATTAATCTGTAGTTTACCATTCTTTCCAGAATTTTACATAAATGGCTCGTAAGTGCTATAGGTCAATATGCTTCCAGAGATGATCTAGGTTTAGTTGGTTTATGTATAGGTATGAGGATTGATTGTTTCCAGATGTTTGGGATATTGTGTGTTTTCCATATTAAGTTATATATTTCTAATAATTAAATCAAAACTTCTTGTGGTAGATTTTTAATTAAAGGGATTCTTATACCGTCTTGTCCAGGGGAGGTATCTTTGCATTGATTTAATGTATATGTTAATTCTCTTAGGGTAAATGGAAGGTTATATGAATAATAAGTTTCTCGATATGTATTAGTTGTATTTGTATCGAGGGTGTCAGGTTTTTCACTGCAAAATGTTGAAAAGAATTTTTGAGCAAATGCTTCAATGATTTCTTCAGGTTTATCAATCCACGTGTCATTGATTTCAACTCCTGATATAGTTCTAGTTAGTCTACCTTTTAATCGGTTGATTTTGTTCCAGATTTCTGCATTGGTTGTGTTTGGATTGAGGTCATTAACATATTTACCCCATGCTTTCTTTCTTGATTCTCTGATAGTTCTTCTAGCAATTGCTTTACATTTTTTATATTCGATAAAGTAGTCCAGGGTTGGGTCATTTTTAAATTTGTTTAAGGATTTTTTCGGTTTTTAATGGAAGCTTTACATTCATTGTTCCACCAGGGTACTGGTGGTTTGTTTTCTAAGTAGTATAGTTTGGGTATGCTTACTTCCGCTGCATTTAATATTGCTTAAGTGAATGATTTTATCATGTGGGTTATATCTGATGTAATTATTGCTGGTTTAAATGAGGATTTATAGAGATCCCAGTTAACTTTATTAATGTTGAAAGTGGCCGTATTAGGGGATTTTTGTTGATTTGATGCAAGTAGTTCTAGTGTGCTCGGGTAGTGATCACTGCCATAAGTTCATTTAATACGTTCCACTGGAAATCAGGTGCGATGCATGAGCTACGGAATGTAAAGTCTATATTGGTTAGGGTGCCGTAAGCTGTAAATATGTGTGTTTTTGCACCGTCATTCATTATTGTGTAGTTTAGTTCTTGAATGCATTTTGTTATGTCTTTTCCTCTTGTGTCTGTAGTGGATGATCCCCATGCTGATGAATGTGCATTTAGATTTCCCATAACGATTGTAGGAGGTGGAAGTTGGGTTAATAAGTTTTTAAATTATGTGGTATCAAATCTTTCGGAAGGAGGAATGTATAGGTTGCAAATAGTTATTTTCTTTCTAGAAAAATTAGTTGATATCGCACATGATTCATATGTTGTGTTAAGTGGAATGGAGGTGTAGGTAAGATCTTCTTTAATCAGAATAGCCACTCCGCCCGATGCCCTGTTTGCGTTATTTCTATCTTTTCTAATTATATTATAATGTTTAATATTAATGTTGTCTGTTGGTTTTAGGTTTGTTTCTTGTAATAGTAGTATTTTTGGGTGTAATGAGTTGATCAATAGTTTTAGTTCTTGTAGCTGGAGTTTGATTCCATTTAGATTCCATTGAATAATTTGGGGTGCCATTTTTATTTCTTTTTGTTAGGTCTTTTTAGTTTGGGTATGCTTTTTGGATCAAACTCTTTTAAATTGTTTTTGTGTAAATTAAATTTTATATTTTTTGATCTTTTAGCCTTAAAAAGTCGATGAGGACTTTTGTCGTTTGTAGTAATATTTTTAGGTAATGACAAGTAATGTTTAGGCTTAAAATACCCAGTAATTTATTTTATTTTTTCAAATACACAAAAAAAACTTTTTGTAGGAATATTGCGCTTAAAATTGCAGATGCTTATTTTTTTTTAATATTTAAATAGCCTTTTAAAATACTAGGCGTAATTTAATATTTATTAAATATGATGGTTTCTAGATAAATCTTCCAAAAATAAACCTATTAAATCATATTTGGCTTATTTAGTTTGCCAGGGACGGACTAGCTCTGACACAATAAAAGCAATTTTTTAACACGCTGTATGATAAAGGCTCAACAATATTATTTTTGGATAGCTTTAACCTTAAACTAAAAAAAAGGTATTCCTGATTGACATCGATAAAATCAACTGTTTACGAGAAATAAAATATCATGGTTGGTAATTTTTTTTACATTATACAGGGTGTTTTCTAATTGTAAGTCAATATCTAGGGAAGCAGTTTTTGGGTCAATTTTAAGAAGAAAACTTTATATTAACGTATGTTCTAAACGTCTTAACTTTTGATATACAGGGTGTTAAATTTTTTTAAAATAAATCATTTATTATTAATATATGTAATACCACTTTAGATATTTGAATGAAATATGGCACAAATGTACTATGTATCAAGAAGCATTTTTTAGTGTACCACATTTTTTTATTACCACCAGTGGCGTTCGTACAGCATTTGACTAAAACATGCTTCTTGATACATAGTACATGTATTTCATTAACATATCTAAAGTGGTTTTACAAGTATTAATAATAAATGATTTATTTTTAAAAATTTTACCACCCTGTATCTCAAAAGTTAAGACGTTTAGGACATACGTTCATATAAAGTTTTTTTCTTAAAATGAACCCAAAAAATGCCTCCTTAAATATTAACGTACAATTAGAAAACACCCTGTATAAAGTGAGAAAAATTACCAAACATGGTATTTTACTTCTCGTAAACAGTTGATTTTATCGATGTCAAATATGATTTAATGAGTTAATTTTAAGAAGATTTAAAAAATATTAAATTACGCCTAGTATTTAAAATGTTGCAAAAAAAACGATTTCCAGGGTCGTCCGTTATGTACCTACCTGTATCTCCGTAGAGAAGATTCATAGAAAAAGTTTATGGGAACTTGTCATAATATTTTTGGATTTTCTATTAGATTCCGAGAGATTGCCCACATATTCTGGGACACTCTGTATAATTAAAAACAGATTAATAGTTTAAGATGACAGGGGCTGGTTTATTAATGTGGGATTGGGTTGAATTAATCCTGGGTTAAAAGATTTCAGCTATTTCGGTACTATTAGAGATACAAATGATTGGTGGAAACGACGTAACCCGTTGTCAAATTAACATTACCCTGCATTTATAAATGGGTCCTTAAAAAACTAAAAATATGCACACGGTTTCCAGAGAAAAGATAACCCAAATGAATCGAATGCGATAAACAAAGCAAATTTTTAAAATGGCGACCTAAAATTAATATAGAAATAATGATGATGTATATAATGCTAAAGATAAAGATTTTTCTTGATGAAAATTAGTACACAAACAAACAAAATTAGTTTTGCAGATGCGACATGTCACATAAATTTCCATACAGTGATTGTCAAAAAATATAAAAGGAATAACAGCCAAAGTAAGTAAAATATAGAAAAATATATAACTTCAATCAAAAAACCCTGACAAAATTATAATCCTACTTTTTTCCGAAGAAACATTAAAAAAATCATAATCACAGTTATTTTGTGAATAATATTTTTAAAAAGTTTGCAACCCTAAGATAGTTTCTTGTTAGAATCTGTTTTTGGCCTTCAAAGAAACTTATCTGGTCAACAAAACCAAGGATTCAACTAAAAGAGATCAACCCATTACGATGGTTAAATTTTAAAGTAATTCCAACACAATAATCGACAAGAATATATCAAAAACCGGTACACATACTGTTAACTGAGGAATCTAAAATAATAATCTCAGGTTATCATTCTTTTCCAAATAAATGACGTCGTTAAAGCATAATTAGTAAGAGATAGTAAACTAATTACTAACTACTAAGAGCTCGAGAATTACGCGTGCGCCCATGCTAATAAGTTAACTCAAATAACAATAAAAATAAAAGAAAACATTATTATCAACATCGCTAACCAGTTCATTTTTGACCTCGCAATCAACTGTGTAAAGTTGGAATTTCCAACTACATTGTTCAGTTTCCTTGTCGATCGAAAATCACGTAGCAGTTTGGTGAAGAGTGACATGGTTCATGGTGCTTTCTATAGGTACGCATTAAAATTAAACGATTAACCAAAAGAAAGTGACGATATCAATTAAAGAAAGGTTGTTCTGCGGCTTTAAAGTGCAGTAAGGGTGATTGTGACGTATGTTGACCAGTGCGGTGCAAGTGTCGGCGTTATAGGAGCGACAAATTCGATGAAAAAAAAAATTAAGGACAAGGAATAAATATTTTAGTGAACTATATAGATGCAAGGCCACAAGTAAATTAAAATATCATTTGGTGGCAAAACTTTTCCAGGTAAATAAAATATAAAATGTTGTTATTTGACAGTCTCAGCATATCAGGCTTCTACCAGGAGCGATATGATCTGAAAGTTTTGAGATGCTAGTTTTTGGACGTCAGTTTGATGGCGGCATCAACGGGCGTAATTTGCGTGTCGTATTTTAACAATCGCTACGACCGCGTTGGTTAAAAATCTGAAATTTGGCAACACAGGCGATATCTAAGCAATACGATCGTTGAGATTGTTTTGTTCTTTGCGCGAATTTCGCCCGTGGGACGCCGTCGTAAGGATATGTTTTGTTTTCCCACAGAAAACACCTTTTTAATAGGTATTTGTATTCCCTAAAAGCCGATTTACACATACGAGAATTGATAAGAAAATTATTGGCATAATTGTTCCGAAAATTTACACAGTAATTATTTTGTGTTTTACACGTTTGATAACTAAAATTTTCCCAATAGAAATCCTAAACATGTTCTATATCTTAATCCAGGAAATTGAGAAAATGCGCGAACGCAATAGAGTAACTCTCTTGTGGGTACCAAGACATTCGGGGATAGAAAGCAACGAAAAAGCGGATGAGCTAGCGAGACAGGGATCATCCACACCATACTTTGGGCCAGAACCTGCCCTTGGAGTGAGCAAAACCACAGCACGAGTGAAAGTAGGAAAAGACTTCGCATAACAGTAGGGTTGCTAACAGGGCATGATAACATAAGAAGACACCTAAACAAGATTGGCTCATACAATGGGGACCCAAGTTGCAGAATTTGCGACGAGGGGGAAGAAACAGCCTACCATATCCTGTGCGAATGTGAAGCATTGAATCACAAAAGACAGGCATTATTTGGGCAACTGGAAATGAGCCCACAGGAATATATCAACCAACCAGTCTCGGGGTTAAACAGACTTGTAGAAAGAACAAGACTAATAGGAGGATTGGTATAAAAGATAATAATGGAAGATTAGGCACAAAAAGCCCTTAAGGCTGCGCTGCCTCTGATAGTGAATCAAGACGGCTCCCAGGGAAGAAGAAGAAGAAGAAGAAATGTGCGATAATGGACGCAGAACAATTTTCGGGGTCGGTAGTGTCGTTTCCTGATTCAGGGACCGTAGCAAAGTGGTGTCTAGAGGAGGCTGAGACCCCCTGAAGCGTTTATGAGCAGCCTCTGACAGATTTTAAAAAGACAGGCAACAATGACCTTCTTTAACGAAAAAAGTAGTTTTTAATTAATTCAACAGATTCTGCGGTTGGTTCTTTGTAAAACGTCTTGTTTACTAATTATAAATAAATTAAACAAGCTTTTTTCAATATGTATTAGTAGTTATAACTCTACAATTGTTTAGGCTTTTTGGTTCTTATAAATTTGGTACAAATAACTTTAGTCTTTGTTAAATTTTAAAAAGGGCCTTACAAGGTGTCAAGATACAGAATTGACACACCCCAAAGCAGGTGTTTGTTGCATCAATGTCAGGCAGATCTTACTTTCTTGACATTTGAAAAAGAAAGACTTAAAACATTAATATTTAAAAAATTTTAAAACTCTATATTAATTTCAAAAATCAAAGGTTGCGGGTATTTTAATGTGCTAGTTATGCTTTTTAAAGGAAAATGTATTTAGTGCCATAAAATTTCCCTATATACACCTAACATGTTTCAAAGAACATGAAAATCTTTTTTTTTTATTTACAAACTTTCCACATGCGTTTGTGCGCATGTGTAAATTGTGACAATACTTTTACTGAAAGGTATCACAAGTATAAAACACAAATTAATGTGCTTTTACCAAAAATTCTATGAAAATTATCATCAAAATTTTGAAAATAATTTGTATTATAAATTTCCTTAGAATTCTCGTATATGCAAAACTGCTTTCTCAGATAGCCTAATCAACAAGTTTAAAAACTTATTAATTCGAGATAAGGCTCCTAAAAACATGTTTGAATGATTTTTTAACATGCGAAAAATTGCAAAAGTTATCAACAAATTAAGTTGAAAAAAAAGCGTTTTGTTTTTTGTTAATTACTCCAAAACTATGAATAATTAGGAAATTATAAAAAAAAACTTTAAAGAGGAGGATATTTCCAATAAATAGAGTCCTAACTTCTGGAGTTCTGTCTCCTTTATTTATAGTTTTAATTGAACACTCAAAATAGAGCTCCGCGCGACCCCAACGACATGTGCCTCCCAAAGCGAGTACGCCACCGAAAATAGAATTAAAATATTGATTAAAAATTTTTAAAAAATGGTGTTTTTTACACTTAAATAAATAAATTTCTGCTGAAAACAAGTTTTTAAGTTCATTTTTTCACAAGTAGGGCAATTGTTAATTGTTTTCCGACCCCCATCTTCATTGTAGACAATAAAAAATGTTTAAATAATTGCTCTTTACATTTTTTGCTTCTAGAAGCCCCCCTCCCAATATATACCTAATAGGATCACGTTATAAAAGTTTTTAAAAGTCCTTAATTTCGTTTATTATATTTTTTTTAATTCACAAATATTCAAAAACATATATTTTTTTAATTAAAAATAAATATTATAAACAAAATAAAAGACTTTTAAAAACTATTATTTGGGCATAGAGGCTCCTTAATAAAAAGAAAAGATCAAAGATCCTGGTAGGTATGATTACCAAGCTTGGCTTTTGAACTTGTTGACTAGACTAACGGCCGAGTGATGATCGCGTTGTTAAATTTAGCAATGGACTTAGCAATTGTTAAAAGTTAACAACGGTTTAGAATGTTTAACAAAACGTCATTGTCAGTGTTATTCAATGATTTTAGTAGGCAACCTGTCAAAATCACTCGGCCGTAAGAGGCTTAAAGTACTTTCCTAAAATTTGATCTCATTTCGCAATTATTCATGGCGGTAGTTGAATGAATTTCAATATTACAGATTTTGTTCTTTTAATAATAAATATTTTACTTTATACGGCTTTGGTGTTGTTGTAGAGTATAGAATAGTCTTTAGTCCGTGCTTGAATAACTAATTTGCAGCCCACCTTTTAAAAATATGTGATTTTAACTGATATGGATTTAGGTTAAGGAAGTAAGCTTTAGCCTTTGTGAACTAACTCAAGATAAAAAAAAATACCCCCTACTTTCTGCACGTATCAGTCACCTTAAGATATAACAAATCGTGCTTAATTTAAACTTTATTATTTGAAAAGAAGCAACATTTTCAGCTTGCTTAATTTTAATTATAGGCACTTTCCGAACGGTTTAAAAAAAGTACGTGTTTCCGATTTTAATTTTTAATAAAAAAATCCCAAAGTAATCACAAAATAAACTAATACATGTTGTTCTAGGAATCTTACTGCACTTTATGGAATAAGACTCGAACTCCATAGTCTTTTTTTTCTCCAAACCTTCAAATTTTTGAGCCTTGCGTTTACAATTTGCATCTTAATTCTCTTTAGATACCCAGAGTACATTAGTAATAACGCTGTAAGCCTTTGTGGACTAAGATTTCCTAAAATCATTTCCATTTGTCGAAAATGTCATATTAAAACTTTTTTATTGTATTACTATGTTTTATGTTGTTCCTTAAGAATTAAATAATATGTTTGCATAACCTACACAAAGTAGAAACGAACATAGTATCTATACAATTTTTTTTAAATATTTATAAGTTAGGTTGGTAAATGCGGTAAAAATGTTATGTCTACTCAACAACAACACAGGCGCCACAAAAAATAATTAATTTTATACAGTTCTGACAGTTATGAAATATAAAATGGAAACTTTTAGAAAGTAAATTAATATTTTTATAACATAAAAATATTAAATAAAAACGTCTACAACAAGCATTTCCCAAGACTCACAGTAAGCACTATGGTCATCCCGTGAAAACTTAATACTAACCACAATCAAAATATTTTACAAAAAACCTCAAGCTTTTACTAAAAAAAAATTTTTGTTACAGAATCCTAAACAAGTAAGTTCGCACTTAAGAACAAAAATAAAAACTACAGTTTACTGGCAATCAAAAATAGAGTTTAACGAGTAAATGTAGATTTGTTTGACAGTTAAAAACAGTATTATGATGAGAAAACTAACGTTCACTGTAGAGAATTAGCAAAAAAAACTAGTTATGCAAGTGGCATAAACTTCCAATAGGCTATGACCTTGGTAGCATCTTCCCCTAGTACCACACTTGAACCAAAGACGAAATTTGAATATGAAGATTCAAATTCGGAAACTCGATCTCAATCCAGTGACGATGACCACACCGCAGTGCAAAGCTACCACCCTACGGATTGCTTGGTGCAAAACCTGGGTTTCCCCGGCGATAAAATTCCTCCACAGTTCGGACAAGTGTCGATCGAGCACTCCTCTGACGTTCACTTTGGTGATAAGAACATATACCAAGGCCCGGTGACAATTAAACAAATTGTATACGCGAATGGGACGCCGCTGGTGCCTATCAGTGACTCTAACGATAAAACAGGGTATAGAGACAATTTGGGGTATGAAGACAGTGATGGTGATAACACTAAAGATAGTGTTTGTGTTGATCTCAAGGCTAGTGATAAAAAAGACTGTGATATAAGGGACGCCAATGGTGTGCAAGCCGGTGGAGGCGGAACCAATGATTTGCCTGTGCTTAGAAAAGGTTTGTTTCGTAATATTTGTATTAATATGTAGTTGATTGATTTAAAAAATATATTAAAAATTTAAGTCATCTTAATCATACGTTCGTTTCGAATATTTATGAAATGTTTTAATCAAAGTAAGTTTTATTCGATAATTGGAATGTGACCTTTATATTTATACATGAATATTATTCTAGAATTTAAATGATAATATTATACAGACATATACTGGGTGTTTCCAATAAAGTATGCATATATATTTATTAACTTTTTGACATGAAAGTATTTCTTCGTACCTATAATTTTCAAATAAAAATATTGGCCACATTTTCAGGATCAATCTCTTTCACCAACTATCTGATTTTCATTATGGTGTTAACGTTTGACTGATCCTGGGTAATTATACTTCGGAGGTGGGTTTTTAATAGTTATAATCCAAAAAATGATATTTTATCCGTACAAGTTAACACAGGAATGCTAAGTATTACTTTGGTAAATCTCATTATTTCTGGAATCAACCCAACAATGTTTTGTCATTAATTTGACGTAAAAAAGTACATAGCTGCATCAAAAGAAGCAATATGTATATTTCTTGATTGAAAAATGTCCAGCAACATATTGCGCCGTAAACGGTTAATATCGAAGTCGTCCGAACGCAGCTAGTCTGTTTTTTTTTCAAGCTTTCCAAATTTTCTAAAAAGGATATTACAATTTAACTGAAACCATTTTCTAGACAATTAGTTACAGTATTCGGCACCTTGAAATATATCTTTGTAATACGCATTTGGTGAAAAAAACTCATCTACTTTAGCCCGTTAGTAAATATTATTCTGTTTTTTTTTTTTTTTATTTTAGGAACGGTAAATATTCCTTTTTTTAATTTGTTTACGTAAAAAGAATTACAGAAGCTTATTTTATCTATATTAACAGGCAATTTTTTTTTATTTTTAAAAATGTTTGTGTTGCCATGTTTTGTCTATAGTAAAATTTCTTGAGTTTTTAAAATGCAACCCCCTGTATATAATACCAAATCTATATAAAGAATTAAAAGACCTTTTAAACGATGAATAACAACATGGGTCGGCAAGTCACCGTTTCGAACTTATGAATATGTCTTCAGGAAAAGTATTTTTCTTTTTCCAAACACACTACACCTTGTATACTTTGTATTATGAATTATTATAGGGGATTTGGTTAACTTATCTTAAACCAAATTTATTGTAGTGATTTATAATATTAAATACACAGAGTGTAGTGTGATTGGAAAAAGAAAAATATGACTTTTCCTGAAGACAATCATCCATAAGTTCGAAACGGTGACTGGCCGACCCATGTTGTAATACATCGTTGAAAAGGTTTTTAAATTCTTTATATAGATTTGTTATTATATACAGGGGTTTGCATTAAAAAAAATTAGGAAATTTTACGATGGACAAAACATGGCAACACTGATTTATTTTTAAAACTTAAAAAAATTTTGCCTCCAAATGTAGATAAAATAAGCTTTTGTATTTTTTTTTACGTGAACAAATTAAAAAAAAAGGAATATTTACCTTTTTTTTATTAATTTAAAGATAGGTCAAAAATGAAAGAAAACGTCAATAAATCCGAAACGTTGCGACACAGGCCCATATTGCTATATATCGTTGAACCCGTCTTTGGAAGCGCTATCCAAATATATAATAATATATAGGGTGTGTAATAAGGAAGTGAACACCGGTGGCCAACACATTGAGCACTCTGTATATGTAAAAGTGGAATTAATTAAAAGCATAAATAAATCCAAGAAACTTTTGTCCAAACTTTTTTTCTCAAAAGTCTGCAGAGTCTGAGAAAATGTATAGGACCCTAATAAAATGCCCACCCTGTACAGTGTTATCTAACGAGCACGGATCTTGTATTTTTTTTTGTAGAACCTGAAAGAATATGATTTAAATTTAAAGAAATAAATACAACAATTAATTAACATTTTCTTAATGGGGCACCCCATGTATTGGTCCGTTTTTAAAAGTGTCTCAATTTTTCGATACTTTTTAACATTTAAGAGAAGCAGGAATGTTGACGAATTAAGAGCCGAAAATATTCATGAAATTAACCTGATTAATAGAACATTGACTTGTATTTTGAGATTTCATTTTAATTGTTACCTTTTTCTTTTTTTCCAATTAAATAAATTATGTTTTTACTAAAAATGAATACGTAATCCTTTTTATAAAAATAAATGAGAAAAAAACCCATAAACGAAGAAGTAAATATGATATTCCATTAGAAAAATTAAAATATTATGTCATATCTTATTTTTTTAATTCAGATTAGTTTCTTAAGTGTCCCTAAAATATATAGGATGACTATTTCCCATTTTTTAATACGAGGAAAACCACAAATATGTTCTAAGCTCATTTTTTTTTTAATTTTTTTCAAGAAATATGACTCCGATAAACAACAAAATTAGGTATCTAAAAATAAAAATATATACAAATGTATTTAATGAAATCTTAAATATTTACAACCATTCTAATTACTTATTATTACTGCTGGTTTTAAAATCTCTTAAAGTAAGGTAAACGTAATAAATCCATAATTACTAACTTTACAACTCAATAAAATTTAGATTAAGTCGTCAGGCATAGTTACCATTAATAATGTTTTTACAGCATTGTAATAATTTTTAATATTTTTCTAAAAAGTTAAAGTTCCCAAAAATAAGTCTTGTGTACAGTCACTGAAGGTAAAAATAGGCTATAACCTCCGAATTCTTTAAACCTTTAACAATTTTCATGAAAATTGGAAATCAAGCTTATTTTACCCTTAACAATAGTGGCATGTGCTCATCTTTTCAAATTTGTCCAAATTGTGATCATCTGAACAAACTTTTTCGACCACGAATTTTTTATTTTTGGGAAATAAGTGGAAGTTTGACGGAGCCAAATCAGGTAAATAAGTTGAATACGGGAGCAACTAAAATTTTATTTGTCAATTTGTTAATTAGTATAGGTATATGCATTACTTTGTAAAATAATTTTGTACTGTTTAAACCTGGTCTCTTATTGTAAATACATACTGGTATGTAGCAGTTTATAATAGTATATCACTTTAAGCTCAGCTACAACTATTGTGTAACAATGAGCAGAGTCGATTCCACATTTGTTATCCATTAAAAAACCTTTTTTGCGTAAAACCTGCTTTTAAAGCTGATTGTTTGTTGGAGGTTATCACATGTCATAGGTTCTCAAAAAATCAAAGCATTGGCGTCGGGCGTGAATATACATATAAATAAATGAAATAAAAATAAACAAATTTTCCCATTAAATATTCAATTTTATTCAAAAAGTTATATAAAAATCACAATAAAAGCGAGATATTAAGTTGTAATCAAGGAAGTTTAAAGGTGTATGGAAGCCCAATACTGTAGAACAAAATTGTCCAGGCGTGCAGGGCAGCGGGAATAGGGGGATTGGCCCCGCGGAGTTTGCGCAATGAATAGTAGGTCAGAGCCGGACTTCCATAATTCTTTTTACTATCTATAAAGTTGACATCATCAAATGTCAAGTTCAAGCATTCACTGTTTTTTTTTTTGCACAAAATTGTTGGTTATTAAACGATACTACCATAGAATATTTAAAATTATTGTGTAATATTGGATTTTATATCATCTGATATAATATGGAAAGAAGCCTTCTTTTAAATGGTCGATATTTTTGTGAGTTTTGTATTTTTACCAAAAATCTTTGTAAATAAATAAAAACACGATTTTTTAAAATAAATTTCAAACATTGTATGATAGTTTCATGTACTTATCACCAATTTTGTGATAAAAGAAGGGAAAGACAGTGTAAATGAGTTTAATCTAATCCTAAGATTCTGGTTGTGCATTAAAAAGTAAAAATTTTATAACTGCTTTTTAGGCATATACTTTTCACTAATAACAAACATTCATGAGACAGAATAACAGTTATTAAAAATGTTTAGTAACCTTTGGTACCTAGGTATCCATTGTAATAGTATCCGTTAAATATTATGTGTCTACAGTATGTCGAGCTTAAAAAGTTGATAATGTAAGTTTAAGAAACCAAAAATCTAATTTCTTTTTAAACAAATACAGAAAAAGCAAAAAGAAACTTTAACATAAAATTGTACTTTCTTTCATTCAATTAGAGGGACCTGTATATATTAAAATTTGCCTGGTCTGCCCAGTAATTAATAATTTTGATCCTTTAAAAGAATGTACTAAATTATTAAATGAAATAAAAGTACCTAAATGTAAACCCTTTTTCTTTTTAATAATCCACAGAAATACACAAACATTGTGGAAATCATCTAAAAGATAGTTAAGATTGCCTTTCTTTTCTCACTGCTATTTCCTATGAAATTTTCATTATTCTATTATTCATAATTGATATATTATTATTTTTCGGTTACCTAACGTTACGTCTCATAAGAAGCACCTAATTTAAATATAAGAAATACTTACCTAAAGTAAAAATGCGGGTATGTTACCCTTGGATTTGCAAGACAAAACCATACAACCTCTAATCATTTTGTTACGATATTATAAGTAACAAACAATAAACACAAAATTATAGTCACAATTTAATAAACACTAATCACTAAAATAAGAAGGTTTTTATCAATCCAAAAAACTTCTGCAACCACAAAATATAGGTACTCACACAAAGCAAAACAATCAAAACTAATACGGCGCAAAGGGCACAAACCACAACGAAAATGACGAATGATGAGACGACGACGGTTGGCGGTACAGAGCGGATATAGTTTCATACGCGCCGCGCGCGCCCTTGCACAAAAACCTTAGACAACCTAAGACCAAAAAAGGTACTACGGTTCTCATAAAAGTATAATGTGTTGCCTAACTACACACTGATTTATCAGTGTGTAAGTAGAGAACACATTAAATTATTTCGTGGAATTTTGTTATTGCGCAGAATCGGCGGGGCCAACTCTGACAGTTATTTTCATACTGGGCTGGACATTTTTTGATCGAATAGGCCATAGCATTGGGCTTCCATACACCTTTAAACTTCCTTGGTTGTAATTGAATCTAAATTTGGTCATACAACCTTGTTTTTTTATTACTTAAGCCAGCGTACTTTTGCATTGACTGAATTTGAATTATATTAGATATAATATTAGGATCTAGCTTTTTCCAGCACTGATTATTTCCCATAACTCCTTTGAATTTTGTGGCCTAAATCTTGGTCCGTAAATGTCGTTTACAATTATACACCAAACGTTTTCGATCGGATTAATGTCAGAACTTCCACGTCATGAGTTTGAAACCATTTCCTTCCTACATAGTGGACTAAACAGTTGTCTTGATATAAAAAGTATTGTTGGAATAAGATTGTTCAGTAGATGGAAACATTGTCTTTTAAAATGGTAATATAATTCTAGACATTAAACCTTTTCCCTATACGCCAACAAACATCAGGCTCATTTACATATATCCAGCCCCAGACCAGTGGCGTAGCAAAATGCGAGTGAGCCCTACACCAGTACATTCGAGGTGGACCTTGATAGTACTGGTGTGCGATTATGTTTGATTAAGCTATCTGCTTCTTCAAATTTTTGGCCAAAATCTGTTTTTTGCTTGTGTATATCTTCTTAATTACTTATTTTAGTAAAAATGTGTAAAAGCTTTTCCATAGAGCCTATTAAAAAGTAATTTTTTGTTAAATACATTTTTTCTTAGCTCTTTTAGTTTTTGAGATATTTGCAATTTTATTTTAAATTTAAATCGTTCATATCTCAAAACTAAAAGAGCTACAAAAAAATGTATTTAAAAAAAATACGTAGTTTTATTAGGTCATTAATTTTAATTAAATACTTTTTTTCTTAAAATCAATGGTTTTGGAGTTATATTGAAAAAACTGATTTTTTACGATTTTTTCAAAGTAAAAAAAAGCAATATTAACTTGCTGAGCTGAGGAACCAGTGCGGCTTTGAGTTGACTATAGTTTCTTGTAATATAAAAAAAAATGTTTCATCCGTATCTCTTATTGGCCAGCTTTTTTGCGGTGTCCTCCCGGTTATAATAATAATAATAATACATTTTTTGAAAACCATGGGGCCCGGTGGGCCCTCCTAGCCCTAAACCATTGGTGTGTGTACCTGGTATAGCGGTTGCTACGCCCCTGTCCCAGACATTTGCAGAGAAACGTCCAGATCAAAAAGGCAGGGAGCTGGCATATTGTTCTTCAAGCCTGGTATTGGTCGAACGATACACACCAAGAGTCCCGTTATAAGTTCCAGTTTAGAATTTATGATTCTTCTACTGAAAGTTGGTTGCGAACCAGGAAATCCTGTATTAATTACAGTATTCCTCCCTGTTTCTCTTAAGTATCCCAACAAATCAGCATCTTGTTCAGGGGTGGAAAGTTTGGGACGACCAGAACCAATTCTTTTTTTTTACTGGATATTCTTGCTCAAAACGTTGTTTAATCTTCAGGATAGTTTTCTTATTTCTATTATATAACTCACAATTTGGTGGAATCGATACCTTTTGCAATTATTTTTTTTACCAAATTAGTTCAGTAAGATTCACATTTATTCTCCACACCTGAAATAATTTCTCTAAATTTACCAATAAATATCGGCTTTAAATCTGTATTTCCCCTCTTCCTTAACTTTTTATATTCTGTTGATAAAAACAGTCATAAAATATGTTATTAACTATTTTATTTTTAATTATTTAAATTCCATATAATATTATTTAAAATACCATCAGAGCTAAAAATAGAGTCCATGAACGATTTTAATCTTCCTTTGTATCAAAACATTTTAGAATTTCAGTAATTAATCCAAAAATTAATTTTATAAGCAGGAAAAAGTAATCTTAATAGTTATTTGACCTTCTTTTATTTCATGTAAAAACAATTTACCATGTTTTAAGCAAATATAAATCTTTTTCAAGCTTTAAAAACCAAAGCACAACCTTTTTAAAAGTACATCTTAACAAAATAGAAAAGTCTCCCAAGAATAAGACACTGGAATAATATTCTTAATCTCTTTATTTTTTTACCTTTATACTTAAATAACACTGCTGCCAATATGCCAATATGTATTTATACAAAATTTTAAAACAGTGCTACAAGCATTTGAATTTCAACTATAAAAAGTACGCGTGAAAACGATATCTACGTCACTAGCCGTTAACCAGATCTATACACAATGCCTGGCCGACAGAGGCCACTGTGGCTAAGTTTCAATATTACGTGAATAATAAGCGGAGCTAACCCGGATATTGAAACACGTTGGATTTTCTATCATGTGTTTATTTAAAAAGTAGAATACTTTTAAACTGTTTATTTTCGTTTGACAAAAACACGCCAACAAAACATGTTTAAGAAGTCAGTTACAATGGTTTCAACAACATGGTATTGGCACAGCTGTATTGGTTCAAAAAGTCGATAATTATAATTACTTAAAACGTGTCCTCAAACGATAATGACAGATTTTAAAGCTTTAACCTGTTTTTTTGTAAAATACATATTTTTTGTGTGAATGGCGATGGATCTTGAGGATGTATTTACCAAAAAAAAATAATATTGTATATTAGAACTCGGCAGGACTTGTGTCTTTACAAGCCGTTTTTGTCTGACGTCAATTTTAGAGGGCAGTACGTAAACTTTAAATCGTATTTACGCCGAAACTATTTTTTTCTTAGAAAAGATATTTAGAAAATGGTTTATTTATCTGTAAAGAAACAGATTATACGTGTTTTTGAATCAAAATAAATTGTATAGAAGGGGCCCATTGCGCACTGCCTTCGTATTCTAATGAGGGTTTTTTTTTAACAAAATATATTACAATGTCATGTACAGTACATTTCTTTATAAATTAATTTTTTAAACAGTACTTAAAAGAACTGGTCTCGAGAATATTTTCTATACAGGGATGCGCAAAAGTCCGGAATAAAATTAATATCTTTTTAACCAGTAACTTAGGAAAAAAACGCTGAAACACGTCAATTGATTTTAAATTGTACGCATTTTTTGGAAATAAAATGAAATATTTTTTTTTAAACCCCTTAGCTGTAACCCTTTCCAACTTTTTTTTCAAATGAAACCTATGTCGTGTATGAGCTCATTGAAAAGCTCGTAAAAAATGGAATCTGACCATACCCTTTCTTTTTTTTTGAACTTATATGGTTACCAGGAAATGAAAAAAAACTCTTTTAAAAACAAAAAAGTTAGAAATACCTACTTAGTGCTATCTACGGCTGAATTAACGTTGCAAATAAACAAATAAAGTGGCATTCAGCATTGATGATGTACACTGCTCAACAATTGCTAAGGATCATCAGTACCTAGTTTCTAAAAGTTTACAAATTTTAAGAACAGACCAACCTGGGCAGGCAGCACAACAAATTTTACTGATTATGTGTAAAACTGATAACGTAATCTAGCATCAACATTCTTTGGAATTTATTTTTTCAGAAAAAAATTACACATAAAATTAGTTATAATCCCCAGCAATTGTTGAGCAGTGTACTTCAAAAAGAGAAAAAGGTTGTTAAATTTTTTGTACCAAATTTAATGCCCTGACAAGAAAAAATTTTTTGACTCAGTTTTAATTGTGGCATTTCTGGGTAAAATTGAAATCTGTTTAGTTTATTAATTGTGTACCTTCAAAGTGTTCTTTTTTAATTTGCCAAACAAAAATGGTATTGTCAGAGAGGCAGCGTATGGAAGTCTTGATATTGTTGGGATGTGGGGATATAATGCGGAGTCAAAGTGAAGTGTGTACTTTATTTAATGCAAAATATCCGGAAAATCACATTTCCCAGGCTACTGTGAGTAAAATCTTACACAAATTTGAAGAACATGGTACAGTGAAGGACTTGCCCAGAAGTGGCCGGCCACATGTTTTAGACGAAGATCGAAAATTGGACATTGCCGTTTCTCTGCAGGAAGATCCACATTTGTCAACGGTTTTATTAGCCCAAAACAATCCTGCGTCTAGACGTACGATTGGGAGGTTTTTGAAAACAAAAAAATACCACCCATATAAGGTATATCTTGTCCAAGAGCTCTTGGAAGATGACTATGACAGGCGTTTGCAATTTTGTGAGGAAATAATGAGGCGATGTGACGAGAATAATGGGTTTCCACTGAACATACTCTTTTCGGACGAAGCTACTTTTTATTTAAATGAAGTAGCTAACAGGCACAATTATCGATTCTGGAGTCACAAAAACCCACACTGGATATGCGAAGCTCATACGCAGCGTCCTCAGAAAGTAAATGTATGGGCAGGCATCATCAACAACAGAATATTAGGGCCATACTTTTTTGAGGGAAACCTTACAGCTGCACGCTACTTGGACTTTTTACGCTTTGAATTAGTGCCTGCTTTAGCTGTTATGTTTCCCAATGAAGCAGATCCAGATATCCCCACTGAAACACTTTGGTTCCAACAGAACGGGGCTCTCCCACATTTTGGTATTAACGTCAGAGAATATCTCGATGAAATATTTGCAGGACGCTGGATTGGACTACGTGGTACAATTGAATGGCTTAACGCCATTAGATTTTTTTTTTTGGGATATCTGAAAGACAAGGTTTATTAAAATAGGCCGGCTAATATTGAAGATCTAAAAAACAGAATTTAAAGAGTGGAATCACATAACATACCGGCTGAGGCTATTTGGAATTCCGTAGAGGGGTTTTACCATCGCCTAGGAGCCTGCCAAGTAGAGGGTGGAGGGCATTTTCAGCATCTGTTACGTTAATTCACCCGTAGATAGCTCTAAGTAGGTATTTCTAACTTTTTTGTTTTTAAAAGAGTTTTTTCTCATTTAATGGTAACCACATAAGTTTTAAAAAAAAGAAAGGGTATGGTCAGATTCCATTTTTTACGAGCTTTTCAATGAGCCCATACACGACATAAGTTTGCATTTGAAAAAAAAAGTTGGGGAGGGTTGCAGCTAAGGGGTTGAAAAAAATATTTCACTTTATTGCCAAAAAATGCGTACAATTTAAAATCAATTGACATGTTTAAGCTTTTTTTCTAAGTTACTGGTTAAAAAGATATTAATTTTATTCCGGACTTTTGCGCATCACTGTATACGGTGCTAATTTAAATTTGTAACAATACTTAAGAATTATAGAAGATTTATAGGAATTTAAAAATTATCTAAAAACAGTGATATTTTTAAAATTGACAGGCAACCTGTTAAAGTCAATAGATGTCTAAGTTATAGGATACTATGCTTTAAGTACTTTATTTTGAAGAACTTAATTTTTTGAAGTATATTTTACCACATGTTCACCGAATGGGAAGTCCACGGATAGACATCCCAATAGGACAAATGGACCAAAAATTTCATTTTTCGACAAAAAGTCATTCTTGATAAAAAGTTCTGCATCTCGAAAAATGTAGTCTACGAGGAGAATTTTTGTTTTTTTTTATACAGGGTACCCAAAAATTAAAAAAACATGAAATACCATCAAAAATAAACTACCTTTATTTATCGTTTTAAAGTAAAATGGCAAATAAAAAAAGGTTTTAAATCCTATTCAGTGTTTACAAAAGAAACGTATTAAGCAAAAAAAAGAATTATTATTTATTCAAATACGCCTTCCCCGTGTCCAGTTATGTGGCCTGCAAGAAGTCCTGAGATCACAATTTCAGACGCGTATCTTTGGGGCCGTTTAAAGCAATTAACTTTTTAGCAACCCATTGAAAATAATGTTGATATTTTAAAGCAGAATAGTCAGTACAAATGATTTTTCTCGAGGAGGTAAAAAAAAGTTATGATCACATTAGACGGCAATTTGAAAAATGCATCGAACACGGGGGATGAATATTTGAATAAATAATAGTTCTTGTTGTTGTGCAATGTTTTTGTTTAATGTTTCTGATGTAAGCACTGAATAGGATTGAAAACCTTTTTTTATTTGCCATTTTCCTTTAAAACGATAAATAAAGTTAGTTTATTCTTGATGGTATTTCATGTTTTTTAATTTTTGGGTACCCTGTATAAAAAAATCAAAATTCTCCTCGTAGACCACATTTTTTCGAGATGCAGAACTTTTTAACAAGAATGACTTTTTGTGGAAAAACGAAATTTTTGGTCCATTTGTTCTATTGGGATGTCTATCCGTGGACATACTGTATATAAATTAACTACATCAAAGGCATTTCTTAAGTCTATATAAATTACTGCAACTATTCGCTTAGTGAAATGAAATGAAATATTGTTTATGAACTCAATTGTAGCACCTAAGGTGTGGCTAATCTTTTGGAAACCATACTGGTACTCATCGACAGGTATATTTTTGTTTAGGTGAGATAATAGACGTTTATTTTTTTTAATTATTTTGGAGAATATACTTAATACAGCTAATGCTCTATAGTTTTTCATATATTTTACATTACCGGATTTAAGGATTGGGGTTATTTTACTTATTTTTAGTTCTTTCGGAAAAATGCCACTACGTAGAGCATTATTAATTAATTTAACTAGAATTTCAATAAGAAATTCTTGTAAATTCATTAGATCCTCAATAGTTATTTTATCAAAGCCGGGAGCTGCATCCTTTTTTAAGTCCAATATGATTTCCACAATTTCATTGCAATCGGTAGGTACAATGGCTATATCATTCTAAGATGCTGATGATGTACTTTTTTATTTCATCAAACACTGTTATACCAATAGGTATATGAATATCGTTATTAACATCCTCAACAATGAGTTCTCCTTCCTTTGAAAAATTGCCATTTAAACCATTAACTATAACCTGTGGATCGTAAATTTCAAGGTTATTTATTTCTAGACAATTTATTTCTGTTTCTTTATTATTTTTAAAAAATCCGTTAACAAATATATTACCTGAATTCTAATAACATGAATTGCACAGTGGTCCAATTTTCATTACCTATCTATGTATAGTATCTAAGTAATTAGGGTAAACCCTTTAATTAACCGTTTGATGAAATCTAAAAAATATTAATGGTTATATATCGAGTTATATTTTATCCTGCAAGGTAGGGGCGGCACCAGAAAGGGGCCCACAGGTTGTTTTTGCTATATTGTAAATAATTTTAATTTAACCCACCACAACCTCAAATTGCTGCGAATCATTTTATTCCAAATTTAATAGTAACCTACATAAAACTCACTCATCACTAATTTTAAATGTTTTAAATGAAATCCATACTGAAACGTACATTAAATTACAAGGTAATGGAGAATTTATAGAATTACATTTTATGTTATTATGAAAATATTCCAGAGCTTTTTTTACAAACTAAAACACCACCATATAGGCAGTTTGGCTTTTGCCCATGGTCACCCTTCAGATTACTAACCACGTCCGACATTGCTTACCTTGGCTGATTTGACAAGAAGCGGTGTTTCAAAACGGCGAAGGCCGTTAATGCTGTACTTTTTTATTAAAAGTACTTTACAACCAAACTTCGTGGATTCGAACTTACATCGTGCCAAGTTGTGCACTTCAAGAAATATTTGCATATTTATATTTTAATTTGAAAATTAATCTTGATTTAATAATTGTTTGCCAAAATATATACAACAAATAAGAACAAAAAAGAGCTATAACAAATTTAGTGAATAAGAATAAACATTACATGTTATTGTGTTTTACGTGACCTTAAGTTTTAAATGGGAGACAGAGAGCAAATATTTTTGATTTACTATCTTAGCACGTTTATCGTTGCTAGGTACATATGTTTTTATAATAAAAATTTATGATTATCTAGGTAAAATACTTAGTACAGATGAAGTCACTGTTTTGCATTTTTTAAATTTATTATTTTATACACGCTGTACTGAGTGTATTGATAAATACTTAGCCTACCATAAAAAGTGTGCCTGTATTTAATACTACAGCCTATTACAGACATACAACATATAAAAGCACAAATGAGGTCCGCAAAAGCGAGCAGATGAAACATTCACAATAAGTCACTCATTCACCAATCTTATCATAGAACCTACTTCTTTTTAAGAAGTATTTCTCCGCTTTGAGACAGTTTAAACAAGACATTCTGTTCTGTATGTTATTGACTATGACTCTCTCCCTAGACACTTTTCGCCCGCTTCACGGGTCTCGTCACTAGGGCTGTAACGAGTGCATAGTAAATAACAGAGAGAAAAAGCGTTTACTAATGGAACAAAAAACCTACATTTTTATAGAAGAATTTTTACCTTTTTCTTTTTCGATGACCACCAGCTTTTTTCGCATTATCATAATTTAACCAAAACTCTACTAAATTAGAAATTTTTATTGCTAGATTACTGATGTGTTTGAACAAAAACCTTTGATTTTGGATAAATGCTATTTTTCCTTCAGAATTAAAGCATAGGGGTAAATACTTTCCAGCTTTTTTCAATTCACCTTATTTTGGTTATCAAAAGCGTCTAACGATGAATGGTCATTTTATATGTGCACTTCTTCACAGCTTAACTCGTACCTTTTTCGGGTTTCTTTTTGTCATCCGTAGATTCTGATTTTACGCTAAATTTTTTATAGGTATGATTGCTTTTGAGCCTTTCTCACTTCACTTTTTTTTTACTGCCATCGTACCTATTAAAAAATGGGAAATTTTTAACTGAGTAAAAAACTATTGAAAAAAAAACTCTAACATTGCTATCTAATCAATCACATAAGTATCCAAATTTGAGGTTGTACAAAACGAAAGAAAGCCACTTTAACTAACCAGAACTGAGGGCTATTGAATTTGTTTAATTATCCCTACGTTTGATTTAGCCATAGCAGAATTGCGGCCTAAACGGAAAAGTTTACTATTCTTACTTTTAGTGATTTATTACGTCTGAAATATATATAATTGGAGAAATTAAAAAGCCGGTTTAACTAACCAGAACTAACCATGACCGACCAGAACTAAGGACTTTAGAATTTGTCTAAATTATCCCTACGTAGCAGTTGTTAACAAAACTTTAATAATTTTCAATATGGTATATATTATGGGTCGCAATAATTCCATCCCGTTTAAAAATTAGTGAAATTGTTAGCTTCTTTAATTTGGTCCTCAGTTTACCTGTCGAATTATTAACCTCTGTTTTAAACGGTCGTCATTTTACATGTCATAAAGAGATTAAGTCCTCAGTTTACATCGTCCGATAATGATTCGGATTCTACGGTAAAATTAATATGAATGTGAATGCCTTTAAGACTTAACTATTACGCGTTTTATTTTTTTTAGTTATATACTATCAAACTTTGGTAGACGTAAATACTATTAAGCCTTTAAAACACGTATTCAATGTATGTACTTTATTTTTTAGCTGCCGGACGTTACTACTTAGGCAATGGCGACGTTATATTGAAAAATAATTTTAAAAATATCTGGTATTAACGAAAAGTTATGCAAAACTTGATTATGGTTGTATTATGTTAAAATAAATTTACATTATTGTTTTTATTGCAGGCTATACATGGCTTCAAAATGTCTCCAAGCAAAGGCCGATTGAAATAGGATTTTTTGTAGGTGTGGTGTTGCTGTTTCTAGTCATCCTAGTAGTAGTTTTGATTTTAAGACGCCCACAGACCAATAACGACCTTTTAGTCTACGATACTGATGAGCAGGATAATATTGGACCCGTTGGATATGACTCTGGTAAGATTTTTAATTTTTGATATGTATTTCCTGCTTTTTCATTTATTTTTATTAAATTATTTTGTACTTTTTTGCATTATTTAAGTAAAAGTTACATAATTTTTATATAATTTTGACAGATTCATCGTAAAAAACTATTTTATGTACGAATATATTATTAACAGTTGCCAATTAAACAGTTTAGAGCCCATAAAGTGGGCCTTATAAACTAGAACTAGTAAAAAAAAGTTTTTATTTTACACTTTTTTCCTGATATCCAAAACTACGTTAGGAAAAATGTTTTAAATCTTTACCACTTACATACACAACAATAACCTAAAATTAATATAAATAATTACTATTTTGAATATTAATTACTGATATTTTTAAATGAAACTTGGTTGTGGCTGTGTGCACGTAAGAATTTAGGGAATGAAGAGACTTTGTAAACACAAAGTCTCTTTATTCCCTGATATTTTTAAGGCAATTAAAGTCTTTGATATGTTCATTATATTTTTTCATTGCAGTATTATTAATGTCACCACCAGACAATGATAACATCAGGTCTGGTATACAGAGGTTTTGGAATGTCAGAACAAAACTTCAAAAATATCTGATCTCGCCAGTTTATTGCCTTGATCGCTAGTCTGCTGTACTAACATAAACCGCCATTTTCTTTGATCTAATACGACTTAAAAAAAAAATGTGAAAACTTTCCAAAATTTGATTTAAAAAAATGGATTTTTATTCTTTAGAATCTCAAAAAATTCATACTATGCATTTTTTGAATTTTCACAACTTTAGTCGTCATGACGTTTTGAATAATTCATTACATAGCGATGCGTTATCTTTTCGCCATAAACATTTACAGTAATATTTCAGCCACGTTGTTAATTGCTATGGTGATTAATTTTTTTTGTTCACATTAAACCATCTAATATAACTATAACTGGATATCAATATACAGTCCACAAAGAGAAAAATCTTCGGTACTTGCAAGGACTTCCGGGTATCAGGCCTTTATAAGCCCACCGAACCAACAATGTACTGTCAAACTGCTGGAGCAATCAAGGGTACACCTTAAAACTCTAATGGGACTGTACACGGGACACTGCAGATTGAAATACCACATGCACAACAGCGGCCTAGCGGAAGACGCCGAGTGCCGCATGTGCATGGAGGGGGATGAATCGGCAGAACACATACTGTGTTCGTGCCCAGCAATGGCACGACTCAGATTCGCAATTATCGGCAATGACCCTTTGTTGCCGGGGGAGGTGAAAGATCTCTCTCCCAACAGGATCATCCAATTTTTTGGAAGTCTGGACTTGGTGGGAGAAATATAAAAGGGTGTGAGCCACAATAGACCGATCGGTAGCGGTGGAAGGGTGTTATACCCTCTTACTTTAAACCTAACCTAACCTAACCTAGTATACAGTCATCTAACCACGACTCTTAAGTCTCAGAACGTCTTTAGAAATAAATCCGATAGTTTCTTCTTAAACCATGTATTTTCAGTCGACGCACCATAGAAAAAAATCTGCTTCCATCGCTGGAAACTTAAATTTTTTAGCAACTGTCCACAGGTGTTTATATATTAGGTAGAGCCCCAGAATACCATTGGGGTAGAGCGCCATCCCCCAAATTGTCGACTTCGGATAAAAACTTTAAAAGCTCTGGATATTTGAATCATATTTTTACGATAAAAATAAAAATATCATGTTTATTTTTTAATATGCTTAAATAGCTTATTCACGATTTTCTCAACAATGTTGGACAGACATTTTCAACATCGACTTAAACTACAATAGAACAAATAAAATTCCTAAATAATTAGGTAGGGTAGGTACTACTCTATCTGAGATAATCTGGTTATAAAAACAATTTTCTCCGACAAATTCATTTTGATATTAAATTAAAAATCGAACGAATTTTACTTGGCTAGAGCAGGATCATCCAACGAGGTCTAAGGCCACATTTAAGGCTTTGCTGTATGTAATTTAGTTATTTTTTTAATGTAATATTGATTTTTACTTAATAATTACTTACAAAAATATTTAAGATGTAAACTTAACAAATTTTCATAGGAATTTTAGTAGTCTTGAATTAAGGACCCTAGAGTAGAAATCTAAAAGAAATATAGACACATCCGATAATAGAGGTGTGAGTTTTATCACGTCTTTTTTTTAGATCCTGATCACCTTATTTCTAAGGTTTTTCTTCTTTCTTCCAGATCTAACAGCTACAAGCCAAATAAAAAATAAACTTCGAATAGTGTCACGTTACCAATGGGTAGCGCAACCTCCTGTTAACACCACAACGCCTCTGGTAACGCCAGTGCCGTACGTTATCATCCATCACACAGCTACAGATAACTGTTCGTCCATTGCGTCATGTGCCGGACATGTAAGGTAAGAAATGTTTATAAATGTATTTGCACAATAGAAAGAAAAACTCCAGGTCTCAACTTTAATTTTCAAATAAGACAACCTGCATATATTTACATTTTTGGGTTCCTGGGAATATTCTGCGTCAAACACCACCCCATATGTCAAATTTTGACAGCATTAAAAAAATATACAAAATTCAAAGGTGCAAAAAATAGTTTAACTAAATAAAAGCTAACTTTATCAATATTTTTTTAAAGAAAAATTATTTTTGCCGTTCTTATTCTACTGTATTATGTATTATTTAAACCATCCTCCAAAAAAAACGTAAATTTGTAATTGTCAAAAATAATTTAAAAATAAATTATTAAACAAACACCTACTAAACATTAGCAACAATAGCAATTCATAAAATTGAAAAGATACAAAATTTATAATAAGGTATTATTTTTAAACGCCGACTGATTACATGATTATAGTTATTATGCTAAAATATATTATTTTAAAGAAGTTAAAACACTAAAAAAAATTCATGTTTCCTCCTTTAGCTCTGCGATGAGTTGGCAACCCTATTTTTACTAATGGGGTGAACTCATATCCCATTTGAAAAAAACGGAGTATTTTCATTTTAAAATTTCAAATGCAATTAAATTTAGCTTAAAGCATTAACAGGGTGTTTTTTATTTTTGATAAATTAATTGGTATCAAATCATTAACTTTAGGTTTAAATTTTGACAGATAACAGGTGTCATTTTAGCTAGCGAGTCTCTACGGTTTTGTATCGAATTTAAAGCATATTCTAATGCTGACGCATAAATGTGTCTATATTACACGAAAGGTTATAACATGTTTTGACGCTATCATAACTTCTGTTTCATTCCACCTAAAAGTGTGAGTTTTGGTATATAAATTCACATAAGTGTTCCTATTAGGTAGCTGTAAAAAACTGAAAAAGTTGTATCAAGTAAATTCTGAAATATTCGATTTGAAACTGGACGATTGACCAACTGACTGATTCACTCATTGACTCATTGACTCATCAAAATTATGGGGTACTTTCCGAGGGAGTAGAAACTTAAAATTTGGTATGTAAGTAGGTTTTAGAACACAACATAAGGAAAAATTCTGAAAACTGCACATTTTTACTCGGAACGCTCTATAAGAGAGTTTTGAATGTTCGCTGATTAAACCTGAGTTTCAAAGGTCATAATTGTCTTAGAATTTAAAATGCGGGCAGCATGTTATTCCACTCATTGAAGAAAAAGGAGAAGAGATCATATTAAAAACACTAATGTAAAATAAGAACCATTGATACGGAATTTTTATAAGACGCTGCATATTCTGTAAAAAATAAATTCTACAGCGCCGCCACACACCCTCACACGCGACGGCCACATATGAAAAAGAAAACACGGATTTTTCGCGCTTTTAGCAGTCGTTTTCCGAAAAAGCTTTGAATTTTACCTTTAAGGAAAAATAGGCTGTTTTAAATGTTAAAAAATAATTTTCCAAAATCGCTTTCCTTTTCTATATGTAGTCACCGTATTAGAGGGCAATATATATATATATATATATATATATATATATATATATATATATATATATATATATATATATATATATATATATATATATATATATATATATTTCATTCTTAAAAAGTTTTGTAATTTTTTTTATTTGGTATCTAAGATATCTTAAATGTGTGTAAATGCAATATTTCGATAATTATACGTTATAAATTAGAGCTTTATCTACATTTAGAAAGTTTCTTAATAAAACAGTGATAATTTTAACAAATTATGTTTTATTCTGCCTGCTTCAATTTTAGACAAATAACAAATATGTTTTATGGCTACTTATTACTAAAGTAATAATTATAATATATTACTAAAATAAAAATTATAATAAACAGGGAAACCTTTCGAGACGCTTAGGTAGAAAATTTGCTGTCGATTTTCTTGTTTAGAAGTAACTTACAACGGTGAACATATAGTAATGTTGTACGGCCCAATAAAATTATGACTTAAATCAAAAATGCATATATCTCCTGCCAGACAACCATAAAAATTTAATTTAAAATCCAGATAGAGATTTGTGCGATTCTAATTCCTTTGTTACGGTAAAATTCTAAATGAATAGTCTCCTAAATTTGGTAATTTCTGGAAAGTATTTTTATGGCTTGATCTACTGTGCAATAAACGTCTACGAATTTAATATTCAAAAAATTACAATGCAGACTGTATACTTATGTTTCTTTCTACTATATTTTTTAGTAGTAAAAGCCTTGCTAATTAAGATTAAACGGTTCCTGAAAAAAGTAATTCCATGCAACCAACAATTGCAATTAACTTAGGTAATAATAATAATAATAATATTCTTTACAAATAACTCAAAACGGTCAACATATAGTAATGTTGTACGGTCCAATAAGGTTAGGACTTAAATGCCAAACAAATTTAATTTAAAATACAGTTAGAAATTTGTGTGATAAATTTGGTAATTGTTGGAAAGAATTTTTTACGGCTTAATCTACTGTGCAATGAACGTCTAATAATTTAATATTCAAAAAATTTCAATGCAGACTGTATACTGATGTTTCTACTATATTGTTTAGTAGATGAAGGCTTGCTAATTGACATTAAACGGTTCTTGAGAAAAGCAATTCCTTGCGACCAACAATTGCAATTAATTTACAATGTAAAAAAATAATAAGAACAGATAAATAATATTTACATTACAGTTTTTAACTAAACACAGATTATTCCTAGTGTTGTTTTGTAATAGCGACTTCTTGATTGTCACATGTTTTCATAAGAAAATATATTTTTAAGAGTTCCATTTTTACAGGTATATTCAGACTTTTCACATAGAAAGCCAGAAGTTCTTTGACATTGGATACAACTTTTTAGTTGGAGGAGAAGGATCTGCTTATATGGGCAGAGGATGGACTATAGAAGGAGCGCATGTTTATGGGTAAGATATTAGTATTATGTTATCACCCTATATACAGGGTAATTTAAAATATATCCCTATAAATTAAGAGGGATACTTAATATATCATTAAATTCACCATAACACTAGGGCCATAATTTATAAATATGAATATAATTTTGGTATTAGAATTACCATTAGTATTAGTGGTAATTTTAATAACTTAACAAAATAGTGTTAATAAAACGTTTTTAACTGAATTTAATTCTGTCATACTCAAATAACTTTTTCTTCTTTATGTAAAAACTTTTTTATTATTTCAGATACAATGCTAGAAGTATCGGCATAGCTTTTATAGGAACATTTATAAATATAGAACCTCCGAAATCCAGATACTAGCCTGCCAGAAGTTAATACAAATGGGTGTGGACCTGGGGTACATTAAAAAAGACTACAAGTTGCTGGCTGCAAGGCAACTGTCTGGCACTGAAAGTCCTGGCGCTGCTTTGTATAAAATTATGAAAACCTGGCCTCACTGGGCTAAAGAACCTTAGTTGAAAAGGAATGACGAATTGTATATATAGCCCTAATATATAAAGTTGTACATATTTTATACCAATGTTAACTTTTTTATTACCGAAAAACAGAACGATTAACATCATAAATATACTCTGTACCAGAAAACCTGTTTAGAGAACCCCCTAAACAACAAAAACATTCCTAGAATGAAATTTAAACGTTTTATTACAACAAAGCAAAGTATTCCTAAACGTATCATTTAAGCTACTGGCAACACATTGTTTTGCTATAAAATGTCAACCCGAAAAACATTACAAAGCAACATTACCAGAATATTTAAATAACATTTACGCAACATTGTCAGAAACGAACAAGTTACAAATATTTCCGTTACATGCAAAGTTTTAGAAACATTGGCGATATTTGGCCAAGAGGACATATATTTAACATTATTGCCTATCCAGGCAAAAGTCTACAGGTATAATGGACAGTGTTGGATTAACCACGTGGCAAGTGTAGCAATTGCTACGGGCCCCGCATACTTAAACCCACTCATCTCTGCCTAAGCATATTTTTTTAAATGAATTTATTAAGATGTGGTATATTGAATTTACTTGATGACAGAAAAACGTGGAACGTTACAACTTTTGCTACTAAGTCAATCCACGTCAGACAATCGGTAACCGACTATTACCTTGGCCACCTTGGCGTATATAAATATCAAGGAAGTTTAAAGGTGTATGGAAGCCCAATGCTATGGCCCATTCCATCAAAAAATGTCCAGCCCAGTATGAAAATAACTGTCAGTGTTGGCTCCGCCGATTCTGCGCAATAACAAAATTCCACGAAATAATTTAATGTGTTCCCTTCTTACACACTGATAAATCAGTGGGCAACACATTATACTTTTATGAGAGCCGTAGTACCGTTTTTGGTCTTAGGTTGTCTAAGGTTTTTGGTGCAAGCGCGCGGCGCCTATGAAAATATATCCGCGCTGTATAGTCAACCGTCGTCGTCTCATCATTCGTCATTTTGGTTGTGGTTTGTGCCCTTTGCGCCGTATTAGGGCAAGTTTTTAATTGCATCGATGGATCCAGCGTATTAAGCGCTAATTCATCGAACCGTTTTAAACTACCACTAGAGAGTCCAATGGATTTCATCAAAGCGTTTTTATAAAATACTTGAGCAAAAAAATATAAATAAATACAGAACAGAACAAATAGCAAAGCATTTTTAAACATTTCGTTTTAATTCGTTCCATTAGAACTTCTCATGACGTCATTTGACGTTCAGCGCATAAATTCAGCGTACTTTTATCGATGGAATAAAGAACTTGCCCTTAGTTTCGATTGTTTTGCTTTGTGTGAGTACCTATATTTTGTGGTTGCAGAAGTTTTTTGATTGATAAAAAACCTTCTTATTTTTAATATATACAGGTCCTCTAATTGAATGAAAAAAAGTACAATTTTATGTTAAAGTTTCTTTTGGCTTTTTCTGTATTTGTTTAAAAAGAAATTGGATTTTTGGTTTCTTAAACTTACATTATCAACTTTTTAAGCTCGACATACTGTAGATACATAATATTTAACGGATACTGTTACAATGGATACCTAGGTACCAAAGGTTACTAAACATTTTTAACCACTTTTATTCTGTCTCATGAATGTTTGTTATTAGTGAAAAGTATATGCCTAAAAAGCAGTTATATTTTTTTTTACTTTTTAATGTACAACCAGAATCTTAGGATTAGATTAAACTCATTTACACTATCTTGCCCTTCTTTTATCACAAAATTGGTTATAAGTACAGGGTGAGTCAACGATAGAATAAAGTTCATTATTTCATTGGTTTTAAAAGTTATGAGAAAATAGTAAATACAAGAGATGTAAAGATTCTTAGGATGCACAATTTAAAATTATTTTAAAGTATACAGGGTGGCTCAAAAAAGCGTGACGAATAAAACATACATTTTTTTAAATGAAACACCCTATTTTTAAATTTTGTTTTGAATTCCTTTTAAAATTCTTCAACTTTTTTATTAATAATAATACATACCTAAACCTAATAGTTTTTCCAATATTTCAATTTTTATAAAAAGAAAATAATTTTCACACTTGCAAAAAAAATACGATAGCGCCATTATTTTTGAAGGTCGATCACTCATATTTGATAATAGCGTTATTCGAAGATGACGTAAAAGATATATGCAACGGAATTTTAATTAGATGCTACAGGGTGTTCAAAATAAACGAATATATTTGGATCATTTTAAATTGAAAAATCTCGATTTTTTTAAATGGCGCACCATATATATTATTATTTTTTCCGAAAGATCTTACAAAAACCCACAACTTTTATTAAGTATGTCATATACCTATTTTTAATACTTTGCGATTTATTTTAACTTTTCCAATATTTACCCTTCTTTCTGTCTAAGACTATTGCTATAACATTAGTTGGCCATGACAAAATGACATTGTCAAATTTTAACCTGACATCTGAGTAAATAAATTCATAAAATTTATTGTGGTGTCAGTAAATTTAAAAAAATAAGTATGGTTTTTCCTAAAGCTGAATTAATTGATATGATTTATATACTGGGTGAGGCGCAAAGAAATTCTTTGTTGGCAGTAAGATTTTAAAAAAGGCGAAGTACCCTAATAGACGTGTACCGACTAGGCAATCTCTTCGGTTTTTAAAGGGGAACGGTTTAATGCTAGTGGTAGTATTGAATATGAAAAACGGAAAGTGGTAAACCGGAATGCTACCAATGGGGAAAAAAGAATTGGAAATTTTACTTCAAGTTCAAGATAATCCCCAGGTCAGTAGCCGTCAAGTAACTAGCTTATGTGATACACCCAAAATCTACCTTTAACCCCACCACTAGAAAACACAAATATCCCCCCTTACATGGAACTACACCAAGAACTTTAGACCGCGATTTTGAACAAAGGGTAAACTTCGCACCGTTATAAATGAAGCAAAGGGGCCGACCAAAATTTTTTTTGTCTAAAATAATGTTTTCGGATGAAGCTACTTTTCGCAGTAATGGTGCAGTTAATCGTCATAACATGCACTATTATTCAACGTTAATCCAGTCTGGGTACGGGAAGTGCAAAACCAAAACCATTGGTCACTTAATGGGGGTGGGAATAAAACACTTTAATTTATTGGACCAATTTTTTTCGGAAAAACAGAAGGGGCCTAGATATTTAAACTTTTGCAGTTTTTTTCCTCAACTTCTTCAAGAATTTGATAACATTGAGATCCAACAAATGTGGTTTCAGCAAGATGGAGCTCCTCCGCATTACCATCGAAAGTTCGAGAATTTTTAAAAATCATTCCCCACGAAATGGATCGGTAGAGGTGGATTCATTGGATGGCCCCCCGATCATGTGACTTAACACCACTAGATTTCTTTTTGTGGGGATATGTTAAAGGTCGTGTTTATTTCCCCCCCACAACACCAGAAGATATGGAAAATGGATTGGGGGCGCGTGCAGGAGAATAACACCGTTTATGCTAAGGAACGTCCAAGAAAATATACGAAAAAACTAAACATGTGTATCCAAATAGAAGGGCATATTTTTGAACATTTATTGCGCCATAATAATAATTAAAAATAAGTTAATTTGTAGTAATATTATTTACTTTTTCTGTGAATTTAAAATTTAAAAATGGCCAACTAATGTTATAGCAATAGTCTTAGACAGAAAGAAGGGTAAATATTGGAAATGTTAAAATAAATCGCAAAGTATTAAAAATAGGTATATGACATACTTAATAAAAGTTGTGGGTTTTGTAAATCTTTCAAAAAAAAATAATATATGGTGCGCCATTTAAAAATCGAGATTTTTCAATTTAAAATGATCCAAATATATTCGTTTATTTTGAACCCCCTTTTGCATCTAATTAAAATTCCGTTACATATATCTTTTACGTCATTTGAATAATGCTAATATCAAATATGGTGATCTACCTTCAAAAAAAATGGCGCTATCGTAATTTTTTTGAAGTGTGAAAATTATTTTTTTTTTTTGAAAAATTGAAATATTGGAAAAACTATTATTTTTTGGTATGCATTATTATTAATAAAAAGTTGAAGAATGTTAAAAGGAATTCAAAACAAAATTTAAAAATAGGGTGTTTCATTTAAAAAATGTATGATTTATTGTTCACGCTTTTTTTTGCCACCCTTATACTTTAAAATAATTTTAAATTGTGCATCCTAAGAATCTTTACATCTTTTGTATTAACTATTTTTCAAAATTTTTTAAAACCCAAAGAAATAATGAACTTTACTCTATCGTTGACTCACCCTGTACATGAAACTATCATACAATGTTTGAAATTTATTTTAAAAAAGTGTTTTTATTTATTTACAAAAAATTTTTTAAAAAAAAAAAAATCACAAAAATATCGACCATTTAAATTGAAGACTTCCTTCCTTCCATATTATATCAGATGATATAAAATCCAATATTACACAATAATTTAAAATATTCTATGGTAGTATCGTTTAATAACCAAAATTTTGTGCAAAAAAAAAAATAAATGCTTGAATTTGACATTTGATGATGTCAACTTTATAGATAGTAACAAAGAATTATGGAAGTCTGGCTCTACCTACTATTGATTCCAAACCCCGGGAACCCCCATTCCCGCGCCCTGCACGCCTGGACAATTTTGTTCTACGTATTGGGTTCCATACACCTTTAAACTTCCTTGATAAATATCGAATTTCATACGATAAACGCACAAGTTCTACAAAAAGTGCTTGTATCAACGTGTAGAATTTCGCGGCTCGATAATCGCTATACAAAAAGTCTGACGTATGCAAGTACTTTCCCGAAACTTAGTGTGGATGTGTAGCAGGATTAAAAAAGGGTCGATTAAAAAATTTTTAAAATTACCTATTTATTTTAAGATTAACAGTCTAATTATTTTTAGTATAATTTGGAACCATATCCAAAAAAACCCCTTTTGTAGAATTTAAGTATATTAAGTTATAGAAGTTATGACTAAAAAATATTTTATTGCTTAAGAGTGGTTTCCTTCAATTAAATTTTCATAACCATTTCGTTATCCTGACATAAAGATCATTACCAAATGCATAAAAAGCAATGCATAAAATAAACTATTTCCAGTACCAAAGAATTTAAATTCCAAGGCGCGAGATTTTACCCTTTTTTTTTTAAAATGTTAGGTATCCTATTTATCGTAAATGGACGCCCGACCAATGGAGAGAGGGCGGTATAAAACTACACTAATAAAGAAATTTTAACTATTTCTAAAATTGGCAAAAATTGTTAGAATTGTGGCAAAAACATGGGCGATAGCTCATTTGATGGAAATCCCAAATTTTTAAAAACATTTTTTCGGAAATCAAAATCTTAATTTGTTATTATTAATAAACAAAAAAAAAAGGGTCTCACTTTTTAAAAGTAACTCAGTAACCAAGCGATATCGAAAATCAAAAATATTTTAAAGAGGGAAAATTTTTTTTAAAAAATTTGGACCCCAAATATTACCCCCTAGACAATTATTTTATTTAATATTAAAATGGGTTAGTGGCTGTCGCCACGTTAAAAGGAAAAAGAAAAATTTTTTTTAGTGTAAAATATTAATACCCCAAAAACCAAAAAAAAAACCCCCCTTTGGTTTTTTTTTTTTTTTTTTTTCAAAAAGTTAAAGATTATTAACCAACAAAATTTTTTTCCCCAAAACCCCAACCCACAGCAGCCAAGGGCCCCCTTAATAGAATTTTCTACAAGCCCTGCCCTGCTTAATCCGGCACTGATAATGGATACAAAACCAATCTGTGGAGCTGTAGACCTGTTTCTGATAGAAAAAGGTATTATATTTAATAATGATAATTTGTGTGAAGATTATACCTGTCAAATTTAATCTGCACAGACAAAATAATAAAAGAAAATTTATAGGTAAAAAATTATAGTATTTCAGATTTTACCTTAATGTAAAAGTGTGCATCTGCCTAAATCTTTCTTACCTTATGATTTTAAAATAGTTTTATTTTTCCCTGAGAAGCTCAGTGGTTTACAACAGTGTATTCAGTTTGTTCACTGGCTTTGGGGAGGCACCAAGGTTCAAAATTTAGTACCAAACAACTTTTTCATTGTTTGGTCAAAAGCCCTGGGACCCGCCTTCCCCAAAATTTACCCCTAAACATCGATTAGATGCTGCTAATATAAAAAGTATAGACAATAGTGATCAGGACCTAATAAGAAGGAAAATATATTGTCTTTATGAAAGCGGAGTTATTCCTACCTTGGATAAACTGAAAAAGAAGCTAGACGAAGACGAAACCAATATAAATATTAGCCGTGCCACCCTCCATAGAGTTGTTTGTAAAATGGGATTTAAATACCGCAAAATAGACAAAAGACAAGTAGTAATGGAATCGCACAGTTTACGCACTTGGAGATTTAATTACCTTCAGAAATTAAAAGATATAGGTTGAAAACAGATCCATAATTTACCTTGATAAAACATGGTTCGATACATACGACATTTTTCCAAAGGAGGGGGTTGATTCCAGTCAAAACTGTCAGGCAAAGCACCTTCAAAAAAAAGGAAAACGCATTACCATAATACACGCGGGTTCAGAAGACGGATTTGTCCCAAACTGTTTGTTTGTCTGCAAGAATATTAAGGATTCTGGCTTGGATTATCATGGGGATAAAAGAGGAAAACTGGTTTCAAAATTATCTTTTAAAAAATATTCCAAACAGTGTTATTGTCATGGATAACGCAAGCTACCACAGCCGTCTGCTACACAAAGCACCAGCTTCATCAAGTTCAAAAACTGAAATCCAGGAATATTTGTTAGAAAATTATATTTATTTTGAATTCAGCTACAAAAAAACGCATCTTTTGGAAGTCCTAAATTCATGTGCAATTAAAAAACAATATGTATGTGATAATTTGGCTGAACAGGCTGGGCATACTGTCTTACGGCTTCCTCCGTATCACTGTATGTTTAACCCCATAGAGCATTTGTGGAACCAAGTAAAATCAAAGATCAGAGCAGAAAATGTTACACCTACTTTAATTACACTAAATATGATAAAAAATGTAATTCCTAATATACCAGTTGAGAGCTGGAAAAATTAACTACAGCACATTATAAAAATTGAGGACTCTTACATTTCTATCCAAAACAACATAAATGCTGTTGTAATTAATCTCAATGATGACTCTGATAGTGAAACAGAATTAGATTTAGATATTTAGATTAAAAATGTAATTATGTATGAATAATGCAGTTATAAATTTATTAAAACTTTGCATATATTTAATTTCTTAATGTAATTTTAAGATTATACTTACCTAAATAAACAGTAAATTATAAATCTTTATATTATTTTTTTAATACCTACCGATCCGCAGTTTTATTGCTGTCGGCAGGTATAATCCATAAATGAAGGCAAGAGCTAACACGGTATACTTTGAGACAGACTATACCAAACAACTTTTTTTATTGTTTGGTCAGTAAAATGTCAAAGTCGCTGGAGCCCGCCTTTTCCCAAAAATTACCTGCCTAAACATCGATTAGATGCTGCTAATACCAAAAATAATACCATTAAACAAGCGTTTTTCTTCCGTCTCCGTCGAGATGATACCATTACGGCACAAATTAAATAAAGGTTTTTAGGTGTAAATAAGATAACCGAATTTTTAAGTTATTGATCCAACATTTTTATCTTTTGAACCTGATATTTTAAAAGCAGCTGAAAAGTAGGCATATTATTAGAAGAAGAATCTGTCTGAAATATTTCCCTTTGAGATAATAAAACTAACACACCTATTTAGAGAAAAGTTAAAACTAATTACCGAACTAATAGATTTTTTAGAATAATAGACTATGACATTTTGTCAAAGAGGTCATTGGATGACTAAGGCTTAGTTCGCTGTCTTTATCATCTATCGAAAATAAATGGACTCAAAAAATTAACATTGGCAAAATTATAGACACACATACATTTTTAAAAGCGAGAAGAATGTCCTTTAAATGAACAATTAACATTTGGGGTAAAGCATGCATGGTACGCTTCACAATAATTCGTTGATTTCTCGTTTTACCTGCTACTGTTAGTCGTAAAACTCAATATCTTTGGTACCCGTAGTAGGTCCGGACTTTTTAAAAAAATTTTTTATTTATTTGTACATACTTTTGGTATATTCTGAAAAATGAAAGTTACTAATAAAAAAATGTGTTATCGTGTTTAAAAACTATAAAAACATTAATTATTTTTTAAAAGGGGGGAAATTTCCTTTAAAATTGTATTATCACTTTATAATAGAAAAATTATATTTAATCTTGGTTGGATCACAACACCTCCCCCTTAATAAGAGTTTTTTATTAATGTAAATGAAATATAATCTTTTTTATTGTTTACAAACTAAAATTTACTTATAATTCTAATATACAAATAACAAAACACCCTAATTATTATTTTGAAAAGTATATGAAATTTATATCTTAACTTTTTGCTGTACGCCTAGATGGTACATAACCAATGGATTTATTGTGTTCTAAATTTAAGCTGACATTTTCTTCTTCAGACTGATCGTCGCTTTCTACATATCTAACCCTATTTCTATTATAACTAATAGCTATCTACCCTGGGGGAATGGTTCCACTGTTTGGTTTACTTTAATACATAAATTTGGAAAAATTTCCCGCAAAAAGATTTTCTTCTTACAATTTGTTTAAACAACTTATAAAATACAAATAATAGAACAATAATTGCTAATATATATGCGATTAGACGCTGAAAAGGTATAGTGTTCTGTTATTTTTTTTTTTATTTGGTCTGTTAACTTCTCAATATCATCCTAGTTTATGACTTGCTATGTTAAGTTCAGGATATGTTTTTGACAGTCTTTTATAATGTTCGTTTAAAAGCACTTCACATAAATTTGGGGTGGGTTTTTCAAAATTTTTTTTAAAACCCCTGAAATGTTAAGGGCGGAATAAATTCACTAAATATTTTTGACTGCATTGTGTTTCCGTCGGCACAAGCATAGAAGACGGACTATACGCTTTACATTGTTTCCCTATAGTGACTCTACCACTTTAATATAACATCGACGGGTTTTTCTATATTATATAAGATATTGTTAAGCTTTCGGGTAAGGGACTGCAAATAACCAAGTATTACTATTTTGTAATTGAATAAAAATTGCTCTATCAGAATGTATAATTCGTTTATCGCAAATATCTGGAATTTTATTTGTGACCTGAAGTAGCTTAATTTCGCAATTATCAACCAAATGTGCCAAGGCGACTGGTTTTGTTGTTTACATATTATTTTATTTTCTAGAATTTTTAAACAATTACTTATAGCGTTTTCTGAAAAGTAATAAATTGTTTTGCTTTAACGTCTAATGCTATGTAATTTGAGGAAGGCTGAATTAAAATAAATTCATTTGATCAACTTGTTTTGGGAATGGCAAAACTTTATAAAGATAAAACAGATTGGTTTCTATTAGAGGAATGTTTATTATATAAATTAAACGGCCCTGATCAAAATATACCTGTAATTCGATAATATTTAAAGTAGGTTAGCATTAGAAGGATCTAGAGGTATGGGAAATTCAGACCGTGAGGTAAGGATTCCGAAATTTGTCTAAGTTCATTAACGATCCTAACAGGTGTTAAAATTGACGGATGCAATATACCTTTCTTTGCCACTAAAATTGCGTTTGTTAAAGACATGATTTCAAATTGTAACTGATTTAACATCATATTTACTATTGTGATATGTTCATCTAGATTATTTTTAACGATAAGAATTGAATATCTTTTGTTCCTTACTTAGTTCGTCCTTAAGTTTTTTTATATTGGATTTTAAAGATTTTCATTAAAATCAAAGAGTTCCTATGGTATTATTAAAGTGAAGAATGGTTGACTGTACGATTTTTGTTTGTTCTTTTACAAGATTTAAAATAGAAGATTCGTCATTAGACATTTTTGATATTTTTCGTTATAAATTTGTGCATCTTCATCGTCTAAAGTGCCAAATAGAATTTTTGTTGCTTTACCCACGATATTAAACCAACTCTCTTATTTCTACCTGAAATACTGTAACCTACAAGTTCATGTAAAACCCCTATCTCCCTGTCTATTTTGTCAAAAGTGTACTTTGAAGATTTTAAAATAACTTACATATATAATTATGATATTGTGCATTTTTGTCGTCACATAGTTCTACAGTTATTCTATAAGAGTTCTTTAGAGAAAACAACTTATTACTAATATTATCTAATTCTAAAAAAAAGTTAAAATTTTCCATTGGTTATTAAAAAGGCGCAGCTCTCCAAGTTTTTCAAAATGAATTCCTGGGTTGACATCATAATAACTTATTATATTCTTATATTCGCATGAATAACCTTAGGAAATAATTGTGATTAAAATGTGAGCCTGAAATAAAAATAAGAAATGTAAATTCATATATAAAAGATTAACCAATAGCTATTTTTTATATATATATATATATATATATATATATATATATATATATATATATATATATATATATATATATATATATATATATATATATATATATATATATATATATATATATATATATAAAATATTATATATTTAATTTAATCGTAAAAATGTTTTAGTCTGTTTGCATGGACCATTTGCTTATTTTTCCTTTTGAATTGTATAATTTACTTCCGAGAGTTTTTGTAATAGTGTATGGTCCGATCCATAAAGAAGTTTTTATTTCTACCTCTTCCAGGATTCGTCATAAAGTAATACTTTATCGCCGACTTTAAAATTTCTTAAGTAACAATTATTTTTATCGTAATTTGTTTTAGATTGATGTTTGCTTTTTAACAAATTTTCTCTAGCTAGTTTATTAGAATATTGAAATTTTGTTAAGATTAATTACAAAATCATCGTAAGTGTATTGAGTTTTTGGAGACTGATTAATTGATGTAGGTAAATTTGGAGAGTACCCAAATAGAAGTTCGAAAGGCGCATATTGTGTAGCTGTATGTGGAGTTGTATTATAAGAAAATGTCACAAAAGGTATAAAGTCGTCCCAGTCTGTTTGTGAAGTACTTATAAAATGTCTTAAGTATTCTTCCAGAACTCTATGAGAACATTCTAGTGCCCCATTGGATTCTGGATGATAACTTGTGGTTTGAATTTTTTTTATTTTTAAAAGTTTACAGGTATTTTTAAAAACTTCGCTAAGGAAATTTGAACCTCGGTCGGTTAGTAATATTTCCGGAGTGCCGTAAAGACAAATTATATTTGTTACGAAATAATGGGCTACTGTTGCAGCTTCTTGATTATTCATAGGAATGTTAATGATGTATTTTGTGAGGTCATCTTGAAAGGTAAGTATATATTTGTTTCCATTTTCCGTTTCCGGTAATGGTCCTACTATGTCTAGAAAACATTTTTCGAAAGGTTTGGAAGCGGTAGTCGTTATTACCATGGGCATTTTTGTTTTTCGCGAAAGTTTATTTTTCTGACAAAGTTCGCATTTTTTTATAATTTTTTTACATCTTTTTTCATGCCTTTCCAAGTATAAAGTTTTGCTATTTTTTGTAGTACGAGATACTCCTGGTGTCCTCCTAAAAGACTATTGTGAAATTCATTTACCAAATTTGTTTTTTCAGAATCTGTAGGTAATTAAGTTATTATTAAATAGAGTTATTTCTATGTCTAAATCTTTAAACAAGTATCTAATCATTGGAAGAATAATTTCCCATTTAACTAACAAATTATAATGATATTTAATAAATGACAAATTATTTTTTTTGAATATATAAGATTACTTAAACTTACTAGACTTACTAGCCAAATATTTTCGTAATTAATATTGTTAAATATATTTTCATTGTCTATAAGTAAAAACACATTAGAGTTACTGTTCTGATAATGAAAAGCTGAGGTATTTTTAAAGAGGCTTTATCGGTAAAGGATTCTAAAAAATGTTTTATTTGTTTATTGTTTTTGAGGTTTTCAAATTGGGCACTGTCAAAATTTTTAGGCAAAAATAATATTATGGGGTTATTATTTGGTACTTCAAAATTATTTGTATTTTTTACGATTACTTTTGAATTAATGACTATATGATTTTCGAGGTAAGTTTGAAATTCGTGATAATTAGTAATAAGGTTAGTATTTATGGTAGTAATAATCCTGCTTAATGCATCTGCATTTACGTTATCTTTCCTGCTTTATGAATTATCTCAAAATCGTATTCTTCTAATTTTTAATCTAAAACGTGTTAGTCGGGAACCGGGATCTTTAATGTTAAATACGTAGAGTAGGGGCTTATGATCAGTGACAATTTTAAATTTTGTACCGTAAATGTATGGTCGAAAGTGTTTTACTGCCCAAACTATCGCTGTAAGTTCCTTTTCCGTAGTAGAATAATTTTGTTCAGCTTTGTTTAAAGTTCTACTGGCGAATGCTATAGGACGATCGTTACCTATTTTTCCTTGAGAAGAATTGCTCCTACTGCGTAATTACTTGCATCTGTTGTTATTATAAACTCTTTAGAAAAATCGGGATACTGTAAGACCGGCGGCGAGGTTATGCTATCTTTAAGGGTTTCAAAGAAATTTGACATGCATTGTCCCAGTTAAAAGTTAGGTCTTTTTTAATAATTTTGTAAGGGGCTTGCAATTTTCAAATTTTCTATAATAACCTACGAGCCCTAAAATGACTTTATATCTTTTGGGTTTTTGGGTTTGTGGAAATTTAGAAACGGTCTCTATCTTAGACGAGTCGGGTTTAATACCATCTTTTGTAATAATATGACCTAAATATAAACATTCTTTTCGTAAAAATTGACATTTTGAGGGTTTAAGTTTTAAATTGTGTTGTCTTAATCTTTGAAATACTTCAATAATTTGTCATTATGGTCTTTTAAATTATTTGCGTATATTACCACGTCGTCTAAATAAATAAAACATTTAATACCGTTAAGTCCGCTTAAAACTGTGTTCATTAGCCTTTGAAAAGTAGCGGGAGCTCCTTTTAAACCAAATGGCATTCTATTATAAACATAATGACCTGTTGGCGTACTAAACGTTGTCTTGATTTTATTTTTTTCATCCATTTTAACCTGATGAAACCCGCTAGTTAAATCCAAAGTTGTAAAATATTGTGAGTTCCCTAGCTGATCTAAAATATCTGTTATATTTGGTAATGGAAATGCATTTCCCACAGAAATTTCATTTAATTTTCTAAAATCTTGAACAACTCTAAATTTAGGACCTGAAGAGTCGCTTTTCTTTGGAACTACTAATAATGGACTGTTCCATGGACTATTAGAGGGTGAGATTATCCCGTCTTTTAGCATTTCGTCTATTTGTTCTTTTATTATTTCCCTATGTTTAAAAGGTAGTCGATATGGTTTTATATTAATGGGTCCTTTCATTGGGTCAGTTGGTATAGTATGTTTAACCGCGTTTGTGCAAGTTAGGTGATCCCCTTCTAAATAAAAAATATCACTAAAATCCTTAAAAATATTTAATAATGAATCAATTTCCTCTGAATTTAGCCCCTCTAGATTTATTTCCTTTTTTATTTTATAAAAACGATTTAGCTGATTTGAACTTTTTAAGTGTATAAATTCATTTTCCTTTTAAAGAAATCGGATCGATATTTACCCTTGGCATTGGAATCGTTATTGCTTTATCTGAAATGTTTAAAATACTAACTAAACATTTATGATTATTAACTGATGTTAGAGTAGAACCCAAATAAAGGTTTTCTGAAAGCTGTTTAGAGTTTACAATTCCCTCGGAATCCGGAATATTACATAATGCAGGGACTACCACCTCACATCGCGGGGGTATTATTGTTAATGTTTCGGACGGCAAAATTTTAAGGTAATTATCTTCAAAATAAACAACTTCATCCTCGTAATTTATTTTGCTTTATATTTTTGAAAAAAACCCGACCTAAAATACCGTCATTTTCAAAGGAGTACAATCAGGGACATTGTGAAAGGGATGAATTATTTTTTTATTATTGTTTAAATTAATTGAAATGAGACAAACCCCCTAAAGTATAAACAGGATCTTTACTTATGCCCTTTAATTGTATTGTAGAGTCCTTTTTTAAATTTAGGTCTTTTGTAAAATAGATTCTTTTAATAATGATACATCTACCCCTGTGTCTAATAAAAGTTGCATTTCCGATGTTTTTACGTTAGCAGAATAAATTGTAATAACGTCTAATTGTTTATTACTGTCAGATAATAAGATTGTTTTTAAATTATTTTTATTTTCTGAAAAAATTTGAGGAAAATTTTCATTGTTTGAACAGCTTTTACTTGGTAAAAAGCGCTTGCGCGGCTGTTCGCGAGCAAGGCTTATTGGCCGTTTCCCGAATGGTTATCAAAGCGTGTACTTAATTCTGCATGTGAAAAATATATAATATAATATTAACTGTCACTGAAAATACTAAGATTTACTAGAGACTAACTTAAATGTATGGCTAACCTAAAGATACTGATGCTTGAAAAAATACTGCTAGATACTTATTTTTCTACAATGGGGGTTGTGTTGACCACTAACACAAGGGGCGGAGCCATTTTTAAGATTGGAAATTTCCTTTGTCCCTTTGTATGTAAATACTATTTGAAAAGATCAAGTGTTAAAATATTAATTTGGGGTGTTTACGATCGAAGTATACAATAACATATTTAGGGTTTTATAGTTCTAAAAGCTTTTTAATAGTAGGGTAATAGATTGTTAGTTTAAAGGAAACATTTATTATGCAAAGGATAAGTTTAAATTACTTTTACGTGTTTTTAGAAATATCTACCCTTTTATTAGGGTGTTAAAAGTCTTGGGAAATGTAAATAATGATTACAGAATATTTGGGGTTCTTTGACAATAATGATAATTCTGAATAATGAAAGTAACTAATAAAAATGTGTCATCGTGATACGTAAAAACTATAAAAAAGCATTAATTATTATAAAAGGAAATTCCGTCTTATAATGTATTATCACATTTATAATAGAATATTATATTTGATCTTGGTTGGATCACAACAATATTATGTAGGTTATATGCAAATTGCAGGTGTTGAATATAAAGCAGAATCTTTTCGTCTTAGTTCATCAGTCGTTTGGAGTTTGTCAATGTATTTTCGTGTGTGTTATTGAGCATCCAAAATAGCTAACCTAAACTATTAATATTAGTAGGTAATCAGAACCTGTACCCTTTCAAAAGGTGCGGTGCCTACAAAATAGATATTTGTCAGGCAACCTATTTAGGGTTGGGATTTAAATTTTATTGTGGTCAAGAAATCAACGAAGTATTGTGAAACGTACTAAGTATAGTTAGTTTTTTACCACAGTATTATGATGCTAATACATTGATACGTTGATCCGCTGATGTTTATTTGATTTTTTGAATAAGTTTAGGTTTAGGTAATTTATACTTATTTTTAAAGGGAAAACCAAGTATCATTATGTTTGTTATTTATTATATTATTTATAAATTAGAGATTGTCTGCTATTTAATTCACCTACATTTTTTTACATTCCATCGCAAACACAACTTTAAAAAAATGTAATTTTATAGTAAGGGACCAACAGTAAATCTTGAACACGCGACTATTCTGAAGTTGATACGCCACTGAGTTAGCTAGCAAGTTGATTTTACATATTTTTGGCACTTTTTGTAACACTTAAAATTCATGTACCGAGAATGGTAAACAAAGTTAATATTTTGTACTTTCAACCACTCAAATGAAGAATGAACAAAGACGTTTTAAAAACACAGACCCAGTGTTCTATGAAGAGGTCATTCCATCGACTACATAGACACCACACAACCCGGCTGTTACAATATAAGGGCAAAAGATATAAATAACGAAGTGAGTTTAGCCACAACATACACCAAGTACATCCATTTGAGGGTGAGAGGTTCAAAACATAGTTTTCATATGAGGAGCGGCCATATGTAATAAGCGGTGTCACAGACGAATCTATGCTGCCAAATATTTAAAAATTAGAATTACTGTTTAAAAAGGCGACTTATAAAAACTTAATAGTATGAATTAATTTTAAAAAATATTAATAAGCAAATTTACTGTTTTTTTTTTGTGATAAACTATATTTAACAACATATAATTGTTACTTTAAATACCCAGGTACCTACTAAAACTTTACAGGTAAAAGAAAAAAATAGGTCTGGTTTATTCAGAAATATTTTACACTTTTTCTACCCACCTAGTCCTAAAATTTGATCCTCCTACGTGAGGACTTTTGCTTTGCTTTCACTTTTTTTGGCCTCCGTCGGTAAACGTTCAACCAGCTCTTCCCTTTCCAGACACACGTTGTTGTCAACGTGGCTTTCCCAGGCTTTGTAGGTGGAACTTCTGGATAGTCGGGCTCTATAGCCCCCAAAAATTCCGAACTTTTCAAAAACTTAAATTTTTAACAAAAAAAATTATCGATGTAGGGCACAAACAATGCCGATCCCACCAGGGACTGCTTCTGGTATCACGCATAACCGTTTTCTGTCAGTACTGCCCCTCCCTACTGAGCGCGCAACCATCTTCCGCCATTAGGAAAATCCCTCGTGCGTGGGGCCCTCAGAAAGGAACAGGTATGGGAATCTTCGTTCGCAGCGCTTAGCCCCAGAAGAAGGACTCCATCGTTTGGCTTGAGTTTCTCCTTGATCCCCGATGGCAAAAGCTGTTGATACAGCGCCTTTAGCCGCCTTCCCGGAAAAAAACTATGTAGTTTTTTTATCGCGAGCACTTCACTGATCGGAGATCAAAAAGGAATTTACGTGAGGACTTACTGTGACTCTGCTTAAAATAGCCACATATACTTGCTCCCTAAAATTTGCCTCATCAGATTTTTTTGACGTCAAGGCAGACACTAACCAGAGCTAACCGATTTTCGTTTGCCTGATTGTCCTCAATTTCCATACAATCGACATTTAATTACTTAATTTTTTATCCAGAAAGGGCTAAATTTATTAAAATTACGCTAAAACTGTATGTCCGTTAATATGCTTTTGCACAGGTAAAACATGTGCTTATACATAATATAACATGACGGAGGACCCAATTGTTGAAAGGGAACTTCAGCCAACTGAAAGTGTTTCAGTTCATAATTTTGGAAGAAAAAATCTCTCGTTTTTTTACCACCTATTTGCAAGATCTTGCGGCGGTTGGAAGTACATCCTGTGTGGAAGAAGATGATAATGACAAAAATTGTCTATCTCTATTGTCACTTATCGCTACGTCTAAACCTGGTTGTTTCAAAGTATAAACAACCATCTGTTGTTTACAACCATTATTTATTTACTTTTTAGTTGTGTTCTATTCTTCTATTCAGAAGATGATGCACGGTGTTGGATAATGCCATTTCTACTAGTGTGAAGAGCGCACGCGCAACATAATGGCCGTTCGAATAGATATTCAAAGCTTGGCTGACCTCTTGCTTAATCAGTATTCCCTCTTCTTTCGTTTCATTTAAAAAGAAACAGCAGTTATACGTTCAGTACGCTCAAACATAAACCTAAACGCAGCCTATTGAGAACTAGAGTTCTCCATAACGCAGCCATTTGAAAGGTATTAAAAAAAAACTAACCGTTTGAACCCTAGTTAACCGACTTTTTTATTCTGTAGTTAACCGTTTTTTGTTCTGTGACAAAGAAGAACTAGAAGAAGACCAAGAAGAAGACAGTCAAAGACAGTTCTGTGTGAGGTTATGTTTATGAATGTTTGTTCTTTCTAGGGTTTGTCCTTAATAATTTTGCAACAAAGATAAAGAAAATGAAAATATTGTAAAAATTCATAAAATCTAGTAAAATAGTTTTGTGTTCTCCTAAATGTGAATAGTATTGTTTTAGTGTTAATTTAGTGAGACCCAACTCCTCCAAAATGCAAATCAATCATCATTCAGGTCACCCCAATTCTGTGGCCATGAATATGCGTGAAAAAGAGAAATACATCGAGAATTTTAACTTTCCCTTTTGCGAAGAAGCCTCAAAGTACCAAAAAGTAGCCAAAATCGGCCAAGGAACCTTCGGGGAAGTCTTTAAAGCCAGAGATATCAGCAACCCAAAGAAATTTGTAGCAATGAAAAAAGTTCTCATGGACAATGAAAAGGAGGGCTTTCCTATAACAGCCCTACGAGAAATTCGTATCTTACAACTTTTGAAACACGATAATGTAGTGAATTTAATTGAAATATGTAGGACTAAAGCTTCAGCTGCTAATAAATATCGGTCAACATTTTACCTAGTATTTGACTTCTGTGAACATGATTTAGCCGGACTTCTTTCAAATTCTAACGTTAAGTTTAGTTTAGGTGAAATTAAAAAAGTGCTTCAGCAGTTACTAAATGGACTATATTATATTCATTACAATAAAATTCTGCATAGAGACATGAAAGCTGCCAATGTGTTGATTACGAAGAATGGTGTTCTTAAATTAGCTGATTTTGGATTGGCTAGAGCTTTTAGCACTAATAAAAATGGAATGCCAAATAGGTAAGTCAATAATATTGCTCTAAATATGCTTATAAATTTTATAGGTAGGAGATATATTAGATTTTTGCAATATTTTCTGTGCATTGGTAGGATAAAACTGGGTATACTAATTTCTCAGAGGCATTTGACAGAGTTGATAACAGGTTTCTTGTATACAATCTTCAGGCTCTATGCTTCAGTACTCACATAACTTAATGTGTAGAGAACTTATTAAATGGTTAAAACATGTAGGTTTATGTAATGACAAGCGACCAAGATCTTCTTATCATATACACAATGCATACTGTTAACTACATAATACTACTATACTACAAAATAAAAAAGAAGTATTTACGAAAAAATTACAAAAATCTGTAATATTACGGATTTCAGAATATATATTACAAATTTAATTATGTAATTCTAGTAGAGCTTTATATATTTTATAGTTTGGAATATTTATGGACCTTGGGGTTTCTCAAACTTTTTATTTAGGGTGTGAAGGCAATCTAAGATGAATACAATTTAGGTGTGTAGAAAGTTGAAAAAAAGCATTTTTGGGATGTATCATTTTTGGTATTGCCCTTAGGCTGTTTCTTTCTCCCGCTTGTTTGTGAGCATTGCATAGTACATGCTCATATTCAATTATAAGTATACAAATGATGGCATATATTTTGGATGCAGTCCAAACTGTTAATTCCCTAGTCTTTGTAGGTCAGTGATCGGAAATGCTTATCTTGAGAGAGCACCTTCCTCTTGACATTGTGTTTGTGTAATTTAAAGTTCAGTTTTCGATCCAAAATTATTCCCAAATATTTGTATGAATTGGTGGCAGGTAAAACATGATTAAACAGTGTGACTAAAGGGGACGTATTGGAAATTTTGTACTTACTTACTTAACGTTCTTTATTGAATTACTATAATATACAATAATATAATAATTTTGAGCAGTCGATCGACGTTTGTTATGTCAACACGTTGTTATAAATTTTCTAAGTTTCTCGTAACTATTACAGTCTTTAGTAGAGTGCTGCATCTCTCGAAAAAAACGTAAATTCGGAGGAAAATTAAACGGTTTTTCTTATTATCCACATGTTTAGCAGACATAACCTTAAAACATGGAATACGATGTATGCAAATGTAAGGAAACAAAACAAAAAGATAACATATTTCTTTGTGATGGTTGCAGAACAGGATACTGCAAAACTTGCTCTAAATTAACTTCATCCGAAGTTAAGGTACTTCAACTCAAGGAAAGAGTGATGAAATTCCACTGTGAAAAATGTCTTTGATACCCAGTTGCTATTGAAAAATACCATCAAGGATAAAGATAACATAATAGCAGGTAGAGATGACGTAATTCAATTATTAAAACAAAAAATTAAAGAGCTAGAGAAAAATCAGGATCAAGTACCCAAATGGAATCACCTGTCATTTAGTCAGACTGTACAAAATATTAATAAGCCTAAAATTCTAAGTATTCCAAGTGTAATTATCAAACCAAAAAACAACAGCATGCCGATAAGACAAATAGTGATATCAAACAAAATATTAAATTGGAAAATTTAAAAATTGGGATAAAAATACTCACCCCAAAGAATGGCTGTGTTATTATTAAATGTGAAAATAAAAAAGACACAGAAATACTAAAATCTAATGCTGAAGATATACTTACTGAGTATGAAGTGCAATTAACTAAAATGAAACTACCTCGAATTAAAATAACTAACTACTTAAGGAAATCTTGACTCGGAAGGAATTGAAAATAGTCTAAGGGAACAGAATGACTTCATTGTGAGCACTGATGAACTAAAAATTACATTTGTTAAAAAATTAAAGCATAAGAACACCTCAACAATTTTTCTTGAATGCTCACCAGGTCTATTTCATAAATTTATGCATGCAAAAAAAGTATTTATTGGTTGGGAAAGATGTCCTGTTTATGAAGACTTGTCAATTCCGAGATGTTTTAAGTGTCAGGAAGCTTATCATAAAAATAGTAACTGTCAAAATAAACTAGTTTGTGAATTCTGTGCTGAAGAACATGAAGTTAAAGACTGTCCAAAAAATAGGAAACAGTGTCAAAATTGTATTAACGCTAATAAAAAATACAATTTAAAATACCATATTTATTTATTTATTCCACATGTACATCACAGGCTAGAAGCCCAAATAGTACTAAGACAATATTATAACAAGCACAGTAAAATACATACATATATAGACTCTAGTATACCAACAGAAGTATATAGAACAACAATAAAGAACATTCAGTTGACCCAATCACCCCGTCATTATGATAACGACAGCAGCTACAGACCCTGTGCAGGCAAAAAGCGGTAGCAAGAACTGGCGCGATTTTCTTTTAAATGCATAAGGGGTACAACAGTAATCGATGTTGCAGGGTAAGTACCTATTAAATAAGGTCATGAAGCGGTTTAGCACCCCATTTTTGCCTATATCAGTTCGGCTAAAACTTACAGAAAAACTTTATAATTGTCCGGTGGGGCGAGACGGAACCTTGAAATTTATTAAGGCGAGTAAGTCTGCACAATCGATATAATTAGCAAGGATTTTTTGGCCAAAGGATAGGGTAAGGGCAATTCTGCGCTCTTCAAGTGTTTGTAATCCCAACAAATTTAGGCTTTAGTGTGGTTTAATGTGGTGCGGTCGATATTTAGCTTCAGCAGAAGGAAATTTACAAATTTATCTGGACTCTTTCTATCCTTGGAGATATGGATTCTGTAGTATGGGGACCAGATAGTGCAGCAGTAATCCAGAAGACTCCGACCAACGCAAAGTACAATATTTTCAGGGCCTCACACTTTTAAAATCTGAACACTGTCTCCTGATAAATCCCGCCATCCGGAACGCCCTAGAAATTACCCAGTCAATATGATGCACAAATCGAAGTTCACTATCAAATAAAACCCCAAGGTCATTAACGACTGATACTCGCTCGAGTTGGGAGCCTCCGAGATAGTAGGATGCTAGGTGCGGCGTTTTTTCCGGAAAAGTAATTACCCTGCACTTGGTCGTATTCAAATGTAAGTTATTAATGGTTGGCCAGGAATTCAAGTTCGAGATATTATTTTGCAGAACTTGGCAGTCATTCGAGTTGTTAATTGTACGTAAAATTTTGAGGTCGTCTGCAAAAAAAGAAAATTGCACTGTTCAAGATAGAACTTAGGTCGTTAATAAATATGAGAAACAGAATTGGCCCTAGGTGGGATCCTTGTGGGACACCAGAAAGTACATTATCTCCTCAGATATTTCAGTGCCTATTCTAACAACCTGTGTACGATTCTGAAGATAGCTCTTAAACCAGCCTAGCAGTGGATCACCTATTCCATAAGCCTCCAACTTACATATTAAGATATGCTGGTCCACTTGGTCAAAAGCCTTTCGAAAGTCAAAGTATACTGCGTCGACCTGCAAACCGGCATCTAGAGCAGATGAGAGGGTATTTGAAAACATGCACAAATTCGTTTCGCAGGATCTACCGGGGAAGAAACCATGTTGAAATGTGGTAATGGTATTTTTAAAAGTATTAAATAAACATCAGTAACAATCTTCTCAAAAACTTTTGCAACACAATTCAACTTTGAAATTGCTCGATGGTTGGATACCTCAGCACGATTGCCACTCTTGAAACGGGTGTGAGATGATATGCCGCTTTCCATAAAGATGGGACAGTACTGGTTTTTAGTGAGAGACTATAAATATAGGAGAGAGGTACAGATAGCGTAGGGCTGCAATTATAAAGAAAAACTGGTGGTACTAAGTCAGGTCCAGCCCCTTTGCTGGTGTCTAAACTAATTAACTGGTTGGGACACGATATTGCTATCGAAGTAAATGCTGGAAAGATTGATATCAGTGCTAGTAGGTAAGTGTGCACTAAAATTAGCCTACCTGTGCATCATGCCGAATGTAGACAGAACTAAAGAACTCTGCAAATAACTGAACTGTTTCTTTGGGACATGTTGAGACTCGGTCATTGTATCTCATCTCATTGGGATAACCATTAGTATCACGTTTAGCACGAATGTAAGACCAGAGAGATCTGACATTTTCCAAAACTCTATACTGAGCAGTGTTCAGGAATATACCATAGTCTGTGTTAATTGATGCCTTAGAATCACTTCTTAAACGCCTATAGCAGTCTTTGTCAGTTTCCGATTTGCTGTGTTTATATTTGTTAAAAGCCCTATTTTTTTAGAAATTAAGGTAATTGTTTGCTTAGAAAAATAAGAGGGGTATTTTAATGATGTTGCGGGACACTTCGGCACATATAATTCAATACCAATATAGAGAATTGAGTAAAACAGTTCGACCACCCTCTCAACATCCCGACCACAAGTGTGCAGCACACTCCAATCTACATTTTCAAAGTAATCATTTAAGGAATCGTAGTCGGCTTGGAAATAGTTTCGTTTATCCTGTCTGTCGACATCGGCACTAATTAATGAAGTTGAGGGGGCATCAAGAGAAATCGCTATCTCCAATGGCGGGTGATGTGCGTCGACTTTTGCTTAGAGGCGTATTAAACTTAGGGAAAAATAGATATTTAGACAATTAGAAAATACAAGATCTAACACATTATTATTAAAATTAGTAATATTATTGAGCTGTACAAGATCATAAAAACAGGTGGATTCATGTAGAATAATTTCGCATTCATTATTTGAGTGGTTGTTTTGCTATTCGAACTGTTTCAAATGAGCTGGGTATTGCTGCAGCAAGGACAGCTTATTTTTCATTTGTGGAATCGCACTTAACTTATGGAATTGCTTTCTGGGGGTATTGCAGTCAACATCTCTTTAATTCTGTTTTTATTTTACAAAAGAGAGCTATACATTATATTTTAAGGTTAAATCTCGAGATCACTGTAAACCTCTTTTTATCAGAAATAAAATCCTTACATTGCCATGTCTATTCATTGTGGAGACGTATTTCTTGAGCACAAAAAAAATTTCAGTGCGCATAATGAGACAATCTACAACACTAGGCAAAATCATAACCTACCACTCCCCATTCGAAAAGTACCCTTACAAAAAATTCCATATTTTATGAAAGTAGGAAGATTTACAATCACCTCCCTCAGTCTCTGCGAACTATTACATCCTTAAGATTGTTTAAAAGTAAAGTAAAAAGCCTTCTGGTCGATAAAGGCATACTACAACTTGCAGGAGTACTACACTGATACCTTTAATTGTGTTAACTGACATAGTTTGATTTATGAGTGCATTTTTTTCTTTTTTTTTTTTTTAAATTTTTTTTGAATTGACGCTAATGTTTTATTTTTCTCTTTGTGTGCTGTTTTGTTTTGCAGCATAACTAATGTTGATAATTAAGTTTTATTTTGTAAATGTTGTTTTTCTGTCTGTTTGGTCCTTATCGCCTTTGGGCTAAATAAAATGGGATTACCGATTTACTTATTCACAATAACGTACTACTGTATATCTAATTATGGTAGTTGGTCTTATGAAAGCCCCAGAGTGAACATAAGATTTTTAGGGTGTAAATTAATACAATACTTATATAGAAAATTTGTTAAACGTGTCTTACAGTTAAATGTATTTTTACTTTAATATTACTAATTGTATGTCTCTTAGTGTTAAATTTTATAATCTTTGTTAACGAGAATTTTTTTTTCTTATAACAATAAAGAATATTTGACTTTGACTTTGAGAGACTAAGATATTATTGGGGTCGTTATTTAGTAGGTGAAGATAGTCTATGTCACCACCAATATTACTACCTTCACAATCTACGGAAGCGAAAGAACGAGTGTAATTTGGCAGGTTATAATCGCCAATTAAGATTATTTTTGACTTTGGAAAGTTATCGCATATTAGAGCCACACTGGTTAAATGATTCCGTATACATCTAAAGGAGAGTTCGTGAAATATAAACAGCACAAAATACATAAAAGGTTTCCAAAGGTTACACCAACACACAGTTCCTCAGCTGTACTGACAGGTATAACACATTGCGTAGAACTTAAAGTAGTATTCACAGCAATCAGCACCCTCCGCCTCGCGATTTACCACTACTTGCGGAATCTCTGTCCGTTCTGTATACCACGTAGTTATCCGGGAACACTTCTCTGTCAGTAATCCCGTCATGAAGCCAAGTCTCAGTCAAAACGAAAACATCATAATTTGAATTAAGTACTTCATTATAGAATCCAGTGGTCTTGGTTCGAAGTCCCCTTATGTTCTGATAATAAGCAGAAATCTCAGCTAGAGGCAGTTTATGATTTCTTGGCGCTCGGGAAAATGTGAATCAGAGAGCCCTATATTCGCCTCTGTATTAATTTTCCATTTCTTAATCATCTCGCTGATATGTGACATTACTTGCCTCTTAGCGATATTACTGGCGTGACCATACCATGTTTTGTCTTCAACAGCAGTAAAGCTGTCAAGACTAAGAAATACAGGGGGGTTTTGGCAAGTACAAAGAGCCTTGTGAATCAGTAGGTTGGTATCATATATAAAACGATTCAGTATGTGCCGATTAGCCGCGAATGGAGGAGATATTACGATCAAATTGGTCTTCTTTGTAACCTCACCCAACTTTTGGAGGCATGACTCTGAGACAGTTTTTCCCCTCATAGCATTTTCCTTTCCAATAAACAAGATAACAAAATCACCTTGGCCAAAGTTCCTTGACAACTCAAGGTAGGAACATACATCAAATGATCCCTTATGTCCATCATTTCAATATCTCGTGAGTGTGCTAAAAAGTAAAATAGACTATGGTCATGGCTAATAAACAACAAGAAGTTGGTATACTAGATGAGCTTGACTTACTTAGATCCAACATACAACATGAAGTGATTGACTGTGATAATTTATACAAGAAAATTTCTTTAGATAATAAGTTACTTAGTGTGTTGCATCTCAATATACATAGCATTCGTAAAAATTTAATGATTTTTTAACTTTCTTAGAAGCATATAATATAAAATTTACTGACATAATTATATTAAGCGAGTGCTGGCATATTGATGAGGTATACAACATCCAAGGTTATGAAGTGTTTTACAATGATGCCAACATTAATAAAAACGACGGGGTTGTAATCTTTGTTAAATCAAATTTAAATGCAAATTTTTAGAATATAAAGCTAACAAGATCTAAAGTAACTCTTAGAGAAATTATTTTTCAAATAGAAAATACTGAATTTGGAATAACCTGTTTGTACCGGCCTCCTTCAACAAATATTCAGAGCTTTCTGGATGATATTGAAGATTATTTAACTACAAAAAAAAAACCACATTGATATTATTATGGGTGATGTAAATATAAATCTGTGTGATCATGAAGATAATCTTGTTAATTTATATGTTACTAGTTTAAATCATTTTGGATTTTTATCAGCAGTAAACATTCCCACTCGAGTAACAAATAGTTCACAATCATGTATAGATCATATCTTTGTCAGAGCAAGGCTTAATACCACCTCTTTGAAGTATTCTTCATACATTCTTAATTCATGGGTAACAGACCATTACCCTATAATGATTAATATTGATAAAATAAAGCCTACAATGCAAAAACTTCCAAAAATGAATACATATACAGTTACAAAGGTGGATTACAATATGTTGAGGAATTTGTTCAGAAATCAAACCTGGACAGATGTCACCAATGCAAATGACCCTGAAATTGCCCTGCAAAAATTTTATGACATATTTTTCAACATTTTTAATCAATCCAAAACTGAAAAAACTGTTACAACAAAATCTTATAACAAAATTAAACCATGGATAACAATGGGGATTATAAATTCTATAAAACACAGAGATAAGCTTAAGAAAATGCTTTTGACTCATTTCAATGAAGATAATAATAGACATTATAAAGAATATCGAAATAACCTCAACAAAGTGATAAATAAATGTAAACATAATTATTATAAAAGGGAAATAGAAAATAACAAGAACAACTTAAAAAATATTTACAAACTAATTGCTGAAGCTACAGATCAAAAAGTTTCTAAATCTGATGAAAATTAAAATTAGAGGACAATGGTGTTGGCTTTGCTACTGATAAGGGGATGGCAAATTATTGTAATAAGTACTTCACGAATATTGGTCTAAATATGTATAAAAAAATTAAATCACATGCAACACAATTTAAAATAAAATATAACGCAAGATCATCTATGTTTCTGAGACCAGTTAGTAAAAATGAATTAATATCCTACATAAACTCTCTTAAGAATGACTGTGCATCGGGTTTAGACGGAATTGATGCTAAAATTATAAAATTTATTCATCCTTACATATTAGATCATTTAATGCATATAATAAATATCATTTTTAAAGTAGGCAAATTTCCTAAATTACTAAAATTCTCAATTGTTACACCGATATATAAAGCTGGAGATAAAAGAGATGTTTCAAATTATCAACCTATAAGTGTGATAAATAATTTCTCAAAAATCTTTGAAAAATGTCTGAAGGATAGAATTGTAAGTTACTTTGTATGTAATGAAATCTTATCCGATAACCAATTTAGTTTTAGATATGGTCTAAGTACTGAAAATGCAATCTATGAACTTGTTGGACAAATTACTTCTTACTTGGATAATAATAAAAAGTGTTTAGCAGTATTTCTCGATCTCGCGAAGGCGTTCGACACGGTGCCTCATCACTTGCTTCTGAGTGTTCTAAACACCTATGGGGTGAGGGGTACCGCGTTGAATGTCTTCGATAGCTACCTGAGCGAGCGACAACAATTAGTAAAAATAGGAGGGACAAGGATCGCTGCCTGTAAAAATTGGTATCCCGCAAGGGACCGTTTTAGGTCCAGTACTTTTTATAATTTACATAAATTCTCTTACTGCCATGAATATAGATGGTGGTGCGCTCATTTCTTATGCTGATGATACAGTGGCTATATTTTCTGGAGACTCCTGGGCTCAGGCAAGGGAAGTGGCTGTGGGTGGTGTTAAATTAATAAAAAACTGGTTAGATTGCTATAAATTAACATTAAACGCATGAAAAACAAACTATATAGCCTTTTCTCTGACAGCTGCTAACCGTCCTCATTTTAACGAACTGAATATAAAAAATTTAGACTTGCCAATAACAGAAGTAGACAATATAAAGTATCTTGGCATCATAATAGATAAGCATTTAAAATGGGGTCCACATATATCAAGGTTGACAAAAAACATCAGAAAATTGATTCACAAGTTCTACACACTCCGTGAAATACTCAATAAAAAAATGCTAATCTGTCTATATAGAGCTTTAGTGGAATCCCTAATAAGATATGGAATAGTTGTGTGGGGAGGTCTGTACAAAAACTCTCTATATCCTCTTAAAATTATCCAAATTTATATATTAAAAATCATATACAAAAAAAACAAAAGATATTCTACACAACTATTGTATTCTACCGAAATCCTTAATGCTCGATCCCTCTTTGTCTATTCCTTATGTGTTTTTGTTCATAAAAATTCTAAACTGAAACAATATATTAACCATTCTCATGACACAAGATCAAAAAACCAATAAACAACTATTAATTCCTAGCAGCAATACTAATATTAATATTAGATCGATTAACTATCTAGCACCAAAAATTTATAATTTAATCCCAAAAGAAATAAAAAACATCGTAAATATAAAAAAGTTTGGCCATTTCTGTAAGGCATTTATTTCAACCAACTCTCATAAATTTGATGTATTATTTTAAATGTAACTGTGATATTACTTATGACTGAATAAACTAAGTAGCAGATTTGAGTATGCACATACAGGGGTTCAGTTCCCTAGGTGCATTATTTATATCAATAATGTGCAATACAATATGGTTTATAATTATACTGTAATATGTATATTGTAAAAACACCTAATTCTGAATATATTATTATTATTATTATTATTAATTCAAAAGGCTATCGACCGTGGTCCTTCCGCCTTTGTAATTAAAAAATATAAACAAACAAATCAAATTTAAACGAAAAACAATTACTAAATGTCCCTGGTCTGTAGTTTTTCCCATAGGGTGGATTAAGGATGTCTTGCACCTGGGAGAGCATCTGGATTGCGATCTAGGCAGTATGGAGTGAGTAGGTTGATGTTATTTTCATTTGCAGCGAAACTGTTAGCTAATCTTTGTAGTCTTTCCTCAATTGTTTCTATATTGCACAGGTCATAAAGAAGAGTAGTAGATGGAATGTGAAGTCTGTTGTTAGGGTGACGAATCTTGGTAATTTTTCTCAGGGCTGTTGTCTTGGCAACCTTTAAATTTCTCAGTGCTGGTGGTTTGCAATTTAGGTAAAGGGGATGACCATATTCAATAATTGGTCTGCAACTTAATTGGTAGATTTTTGTAGCTGTATCTCTACTTATGCCTTGTGATTTGTAGGTAAGCAACGAAAAATGTTTAGCTCTACTTATTGTGGATTTTTTAACTGCAGCTGAATGGGTATTTAAGTTTAGTTTATTGTCTATAAACATCCCCAGGTATTTTGCGGTAGACGAGGGCTGCAAGCGATGTTGATACATTCTAAGTGATGGTGAGTTTGGTCGAGGAGTATGATTAAATATGACATACTGTGACTTAGTCGGATTTGGCTTAAGTCTCCATTTGTTAAACCACTGAACAGTGTTATTTGAATTTTGTAATGAAGTATAATTAATTTCGATTTTTGTATATTATGCCCAATGCACTACTTATATATACACATTATCTTGAGGTGGTATACAGATCTTGAATATTAGCTATATTTAGTCCTTGTTAAGATTAATAAAATTTGGATTAGTATTATTTGTATATGCCTGATATTTTTTGACAAAATTTAAAGTACATCTTTCTTTTTACCCCGTTCTTACTTCGAAATGTTTTTTTTTTATTATATTTCCGACTTGCAAATAACCAAAACACTTTATATACATATATATACAAGAAAATAATAATCATATTTTTTTTAGATTCACAAACAGAGTTGTAACACTGTGGTACCGACCTCCAGAATTACTTTTGGGAGAGCGAAACTATGGACCTCCAGTTGATCTATGGGGAGCAGGATGCATCATGGCTGAAATGTGGACGAGGAGTCCTATTATGCAAGTAAGAAATCATCAGTAAAACATTTTAAATTTGCATAATGTTAATTTAGTGTTTAGAACTGAAATATTTTTATTGGAGCATATTGTTAAAAGTTTTTCTTTCTTTTTTTTTTATAGGGAAATAGTGAACAGCAACAACTGACCTTCATCTCTCAGCTCTGTGGTTCAATTAATCCTCAAAGTTGGCCTGGGGTTGAGAATTTGGAACTTTATAAGAAGATGGAGCTGCCACAAGAACAAAAAAGAAAGGTAAGATAACTAGTCTTTTATACTTAAACTTCTAAATAACCTAGCACCCACAGTACCAAATACTTAGGCTTTATACAAGCCATCATGGGCTTTCGTAAGTGGTAAAAATATATTGCAAATGTTACCTAATGTTATGGCATAGTAAAGCTTATAAAGGATATTCCTACTAAAATTCTGTTGCTGAGTAATATTGCATTACTAGGCTGAGATTATGATATCTAAATTCCATATATAATTGAAAGGAAGAAATGCTTGTGATTAATGTAGGGATAGAATGCTCTTGAAGGCAGTTGAACAGGTAATAAAAGAGGTAGTACAGTAATGAAGGCATTGAAATTAGAACATTCCCACCCGGGCTAGGGATGTAAAATGACGGTCATTTATTTTATGTGACATGTGACAGTCATTTATGTGTCAGTTTTGTCATTTATTGTCATTTATGGTCATTTTTAATTTCTTCATTCTTAGTGTGGATATAAAACGGTCAAACAGGTGCGGTTAAAACAATAATACATTCAGTTCACAGTAATTTATTAGAAAAATTGAAAAAACCCAAATATTAGGCAAAAATAAAAATAAACTCTTATTTTAAAACAAAATAACTAAATAAACACAACTAATAAAATTACCTAAAAACTTTTAAACAACAAAACAAAAACATATTCGGTAATTGTCTCGAAAGTTGCCTCCTCTCCGATTTTGACCAAATTTGGTATACGGGGGTTTTTTGGGGCGCTGATTACGAATCTGCAAAAATTTCTTTTCGGCAACGTTTCGTTTTCGAGATATACATCATCAAAGTTGAAAATCAAACTAACCTTATTTACACTATTCCTCCTTCTTTTTGCACAGAATTCTTGATTTTTACACCAAATTGGTACACAATATTTCACAAACACCTTTTAAAAACTTGTTTTTATATTAATTTTACATTTTTTTCCCATTTAATTGCAAACCTCCACTTTCACACGCCGCAACGTGTAGGCAACCATGTATACACTAGCCTTTTTGTAAACAAATGTAGCTGCTGCCTTTGAACTTGAAAGTTCGCAATTTAATGGAAAAAAGGTGTAAAATAAATAAAAATACAAGGTTTCAAAAGGTGTTTATTAAATATTGTTTGCCACTTTAGTGTAATAATCAAGAATTCTGTACAAAAAGAAGGGGGAATATAGTGAAAATTAGGTTAGTTTGATTTTTAACTTTGATGATGAATATCTCGTAAACGAAACGTCTCCGAAAATTTTTTTGCAGTTTCGTAATCAGCGCCCCAAAAAACCCCCGTATACCAAATTTGGTCAAAATCGGAGAGGAGGCAACTTTCGAGACAATTACCACATATTCTTAAATTCTAATAAATTATAACTTTAAACATAAAAAAACATAGCTAAAGTCCTTCTTCGAAGTCACCATAGTCACCAGCATCCGAGTCGGCATCAAAATCATCTAATGACCTAGAAAGTGTCGCTTCCATATCCTCAATAAGACTATCATTTTCTTCGGTCGTGTCCGTACATGTGCCATCATCGTCATTGCCATTTCCCACTGTCTTGGAAGTTGAGGGCTTGTTTGTGGTTGATGATTCTTCATGACGTTTGGCGTGAGTACAAGTCTCTAAAATTAAATAAAATTGTTTTTGCATATTTTTCAGAAAGTAAAAGTAGCTATAGTTAATACCTAATTGAGGTTTCTGCATATTCGATTGGATGTTTATCTCCGCATTGGAATTACCCTCGGAATTACCCTTGTCCAAGTTCTTGCTGCCAAGACCAGAAAATAATTTTAGGTTATGATTGATATATGTTAGCTTTCCCGCTCTTTCTGTCGTAAGACGATTTCTATATTTTGAGTGGATATATCCGTATGAACTAAAAGTTCTTTCAGTCGCTGCTGATGTGGCCGGCATAGAAAGTACTGCTTCCGCGACATGTCGGAGTGGCATCTCGGTACAAATACCTTTCCAATACGTTAAAGGTAAAATGTTGGAATTCTTAGCACAAGCTTGCACAAATGGTAATGCCCAAAAACCCTCATTACTTCTGTACTCTGCAAGATTTTCTAGTACTTTACTTTCATCAACATACTCTAAGTACACAGCTAGGGAATGGATGTAAGTTAAACCTCCTACAATATCTTCCTGCGACAGGTGTTTTCCTAAAACAAAAAAAAATTATAAATAAACTAAATTAGCGATTAAAAATGTGCTAATAGGCACAACGATAAAAAAATATTGTTACCTTTATATCGTGGATCCAAAATGTTTGCAGCATAATGTATGTTCCTTAAGCACATGTTTTTTCTTTCTTGTAAACAATCCATAACTTTGTGTTCCTCCAGTTTCAATAGAGGTGATGTAGACAGCTCATTTTTAAAAACATTATCGATCTCATAAAAGGCAACAGGTACTTCACTGATATTACATTTATCAGACTCCAATTGCAATATCCACTTTTTCAGTGGTTGCAATAGTTTTAAAAAATTTTCTATTCTTGTCCAAAATACATCATCAAGTATATCGTTTTTGTTTCTTTTTTCTAATAACTCTTGATACTCATCTGTAATTGCCATTGCTTTAAGTATACCTTTGTTTTTTTGGAGGCTGTCGAAACTGGTAACTATTGATGCCCATCTAGTTACAACTGGAAGCTTAATGTGCAGGTTTCTGATTTGTGCTTTTCTTTGGAGAGTCTTTGAAATGCTGAAGTTAGTACAGTTTTATTTTTAATTACTTTTATAATAGACTTTGAAGCATTAACAACAGTCTCGGTAGTTTTTAATTTGATTATGTCTGTAACTAGCAAAATTTAGTGTATGTGCTGCACAACCGTAATATGAAATGGGTTTATCTTCATACCTATTTTTAGTATATCCCAAGATTTTTTCATATTTGCAGCATTATCTGAGCAAAATCAATTACTTTATCAATTCCAACTTCTTTACATACAATTTCTATTTGATCTGCCATGTACTCCCCAGTATGGCGATTTTCTTCTCGATAAGGATTTATAAAAAATAGGTTGAGGTGTTGTAATAACAAAGTTTATAATGCTTTCGTTCCTTATATTTGACCACCCATCGCTTTGGGATACCAAGGACTTTAGCATTTGCTAAGCTATCTGTTACTTGAGAATATACTTGGTTGTACACATTATTAAAAAAGAGTATTCGATAAAAATGAAACGTGTCGGCAGAGTTAATGACGGTCTAATTTTTTTAAAAGTTTCTACCCAGTATGGATTTTCTGTTATATTCAGTGGAAGACCTGTTGCATATATCGCCTTTGCCAGCATCAACCATATTTCGTTCTGATCGTCGGGTTGGAGGCTGTCAATAAAATTGCTCATTAAGAGAGTCAGAGTAGACTGTGACCACTTATTTTCTGAATCTTACTAGTTGATGGTCTCGAAATAATATCACTTTCTTCGGTATCTGTTTGTGACTGGGAATCATATACTGACTTTTCATTTTTACTTTTCTTGGGTATCTATTTGATTTAATTCCCTTTTAACATAACTTTTATCATGTCAGGACATCCAACACATGTTATTAAATGTTGAGCCATCCTTGTTGCATGATGAGTCACTTGCTTTGTACAAAACTTACACTGAAAACATTGTAGCTTTTGTCCAGGTTTAACCACATTAATAAAGTATTTAAATACTAGGCTCTTATTTCTACCCATTATCCTTTAAAACACCGCCTGTATTATAAAAAAATCAAGCACAATACCAAGCATAACATTCAATAACAACGCCGCTGAACTACTGACTTGCTCAAGAAACCGTCCTCACGTTCGACGCCAAGCGCGTTGTAACTTGTCTAGAAAGCATAAAAAATATCAAGAGCCAGCTGATGTTTTTTGTGACTTCATATATTTTAATGACAGTCATATATTTTTTGACCGTCACGAATCTAAATTGACAAAAATAAATGACAAGGGTGTCATAAAAATAAATAACATGACCGTCATTTTCATTATGACTGTGACGTGACACTGTCATATATATTTACTCACATCCCTAACCCGGGCACTGGTCAAAATTGGTTTTAACCATCCAAAACTGGTTATAACCGCTGGTCAAAACTTTAAATATATTTTTTAAAGCCTAGCAACCATGTATCGCTATGATGACCTATTAGCATAGGTATAGACGCGTATGCCGGTAGTATGTAACTACCGGCACACGAGCCACGCACACCCGCACAACCTGTGAGCGGACGAATCGGTGAGGGGGCATGCAGCAACGCTTCTAAACTTAAACAGCGAATTTGAGCGAGGTATAATTTATTTTTTTATTTTAAACTTATACGGTCTCATACCTGACTCTTAACAGGTATAGGTTACGTGTCATATACTTGTTAATTTTTGCGCTATTGTTTGTGATTTTTGAGTTGCTGTTTTTGTTTTTGTGTAAATTAAACATTTAAAGACTAAATTAATTATGTTTATAACTATAAGTATATCCATCATTTAAGTTTTGACCATTTTTGACCACTACAAGATCAAAACTGATTTTGACCTGTCCGGTTTTAACCTGGTTAAAACCAGTGGTTTTAACCACCCTGCCCGAAACTTGCCAACCCTGATTTGAATCCGTAAGAGATTTAAACAATTTATTTTACAAATTACAAGTGATTGAAAACTGTTCAAAAGCAGTCTATAAAATCAATCACATCCTTGTTACAATTCATTCTTTATTGTAGTCCAGTGGATAGCTATTGGAAGGCTAGGTGGTGCAGTGCACCAGAGCCCTCAAGCTCATAGGGGCCCCTGGGTCCCTAAGCGATCTTCATAAATTTAAATAAATATTGTAATCACATAAAGAATTTTCGAGTTTTAACACTAAACTACAAAAGGACTTTAAGTATGGCAACTTTTTAAAAAAATTGAAGTTTCTGGTGTGCCCCTAACGAATAATCACTCACGATAAATCACGATAAGAAATTTCATATTCTTCCTTTTTTCAGTCACTACAAAAAAAAAAAAAGTAGAACATAACTTGCTATGAAATCGTCAAAACATTAAAATAATAAGTAGGAAATTATTGGGTTTCAAAGTAGAACATAATTTTAATGAGAGCATTATTAATTATTAGTAAAGACAGTACATATCTCAAATATGCTTTAGTATGAATTCTGGAAAATGCAATTTTACTTCCTAAAAACATCTCAAAGCAGAGTTAGGCTCCGATTTTTTTATCTAGTCCTGTTACCCATTGCACTGTGAATTTCCCCTTTATAATCATAACTAATTATATTGTAATTGTTTTTTTTTTCATTTATTTGGGCAATCAGGGGGCAAATATTTTTCAGTTTACATTACTGTATGAACAGAACAAGTGGGTCGCGGTGGATGCTACTAGCGTCGCGGTCGAGCTCGACAGCACATAGCAAAAGGGCATAAAATTTAAATGAAAAAAAAAATTTTGCTTTTTCATGTGTGAGTCAAGTGATGATAGTGATAAAATGTCAGCTGTCACCAAGTGGTGGGTTAAAAAGGATTATACCCAACAGACGGTTCTCAGTGCACCAAAAATTTAAAAAAAGCCGATGGGGAAAAAAACATCATCTTTTCCGGGGAATAAAAATGAACTTTAAAAAAAAAAAGATTATAGGTAGCAACTGGGTACCCCCTAGGGCGTGTTCTATGCAACTGCTATGAAGGGGAAAGCAACGGCCAACGCCCCAATCACAGGGGAAACATCCTTGTAGACCGCGGGGGTAGGCATTCATGTAAAAACATATTTTTGATTTTCGAAGCATCAATTAAACCTTTTCCGGGGGGCATCGCGCTAAACCTTCACCGGTTCCTGCTTGTTTCTTTTTACC
>JAHBCN010000621.1:165005-183311 GCA_019359885.1 Listronotus oregonensis
TTTTGACCTGTCCGGTTTTAACCTGGTTAAAACCAGTGGTTTTAACCACCCTGCCCGAAACTTGCCAACCCTGATTTGAATCCGTAAGAGATTTAAACAATTTATTTTACAAATTACAAGTGATTAAATCTGTTCAAAAGACAGTCTATAAAATCAATCAGCATCCTTGTTACAATTCATTCTTGTGCAGTGATGCCTTAGTCCAGTGGCATAGCTATTGGAAGGCTAGGTGGTGCAGTGCACCAGAGCCCTCAAGCTCATAGGGGCCCCTGGGTCCCTTAAGCGATCTTCGATAAAGTTAAATAAATATTGTAATCACATAAAGAATTTTCGACGTTTTAACACTAAACTACAACAGGACTTTAAGTATGGCAACTTAGTTTAAAAAAATTGAAGTTTCTAGGTAGTGCCCCTAACGAATAATCACTCACGATAAATCACGATAAGAAATTTACATATTCTTCCTTTACAGTCACTACAAAAAAAAAAAGTAGAACATAACTTGCTATGAAATCGTCAAAACATTAAAATAATAAGTAGGAAATTATTGGGTTTCAAAGTAGAACATAATTTTAATGAGAGCATTATTAATTATTAGTATGACAGTACATATCTCAAATATGCTTTAGTATGAATTCTAAAGTAAAATGCAATTTTACTTCCGTACAAAACATCTCAAAGCAGAGTTAGGCTCTCGATTTTTTTTTATCTAGTCCTGTTACCCATTGCACTGTGAATTTCATTCATAATCATAACTAATTATATTGTAATTCGTTTTTTTTTCATTTATTTGGGCAATCTATGTGCAAATATTTGCAGTTTACATTACTGTATGAACAGAACAAGTGGGTCGCGGTGGATGCTACTAGCGTCGCGGTCGAGCTCGACAGCACATAGCAAGGACATAAAATTTAAATGAAAAAAAAGATTGTGCTTTTGCGATGTCGTGTGAGTCAAGTGATGATAGTGATAAAATGTCAGCTGTCACCAAGTGGTAGCTGAAAGGTATTATACCCAACAGACGGTTCTCAGTGCATCCAATAAATTTAAAAAGAAGCCGATGGGGAAATAACATCATCTTTTCCTGGAACTAAAAAATGAACTTAATACGCAAAAGAGATTATAGGTAGCAACTGGAGTACCCCAGTGCATGGACGTGTTCTATGCGAACTGCTATGAAGGGGAATAGCAACTTGGCCTTGAACGCCCCAATCACAGGAAGCATCCTTGTAGACCGCGCAGTAGGCATTCATGTAAAAACATACTTATTTGATTTTCAGAAGCATCAATGTAAACCTCCTGGATGGCATCGCGCTAAACCTTCACCGCGACTTACCTGCTCTGTTCTCTTCCATTTACCATAATGTGTTTCTTTTACATAGATGTCGACATCGATCGACACCGCGACCTTCATCTCCACCACGACCCACTTGTTCTGTTCTTCCCCTTAGGGTTTATTTTTAGTGCTACATAATGTAGACATTTACAGTATCCCTGTTGCAAAGTAGGTTTTTTTAGTCTTTGCTATAAATTGTGTTATTTTTATTTAAATTGTATCTACTGCATTACACTGTACTACAGCTGACCATAAAGAGCTTAAAATTAAGTAGCTTTGCACCTTTAAAGTATTTATATTTTAACCAGGATAGATAGGGCCCTAGTTACCTACTTGCACCAGGGCCCTTGGTTACGTAGCTTCGCCACTGCCTTAGTCATTAGAATTAACTTATAAAATTTTTCTTTTCCCAACAACTCACACATTTTTGTTCTTTTACACAGGTCAAGGAGCGCCTGAAACCCTACATGAAAGATCCCTATGCCCTTGATTTATTGGACAAACTCCTGATGCTGGATCCTTCAAAACGCGCCGACGCAGACACTGCCCTGAACCATGACTTCTTCTGGATGGACCCCATGCCGTGCGAACTAGGGAAAATGTTGGCAAATCATACACAAAGTATGTTTGAGTTTCTAGCACCTGCAAGAAGGGCAACACAAATTAGTAGACATCATTCCATGCCAAGGCCTACGACTTCTGCTGTGCAAGATAGTGGGTATCAAGATAGGGTGTTTTAGTTGGAGATATGAGGTTAAACGTTAAGTGTTTTTTGAAAAACGTATAAACGACAGATTTCATTGGTTAAAATAGTGCACCATAAGTGCATTTTTTTATGTTTCTCTTGTGTTCAGATAGTGTGTGCTGTTTGTTTCTGTAGAATTCATAAGATTGATTTGTAAATAAACTTACTGATAGAGAAAGTTAAATTTTTGTTGTTATTTTTACAAAACTACTTTTAAGAATAATTAAGCATTGATTTTAGCACTAGTGTTCTGTATATTTGTTATAAAACTATTATTGTTTTAATATTTAATACTTTTATATAAAAAAAAGAAAAATTATAAAGTGAAATAAAATTTTCTAGGTACAGATATGGGTTACCTATTATTATTTTAAATTTAAATCAAATATATAGTTTAAATTTGCATAATTCAGTGTTTTTTTATTGAGCTTATTCAAAAATGTGAGTAAAAACTATAGAATTTTACGGGATTTCGTAGTACAGTACTTTTAGTTAAAAAGGCACATCAGTGGTCTTTGCCACCTTAAAAACCGTTTATTGTCAAATTAGCGAAGTGAAGAAATGTCGGGCATGGTTAGTTTAGTTGATGGCTGTACACTACTTCCTTTTGTGTGTGGTTCGAATTTCACCTTAAAATATGGTTTCCTTCTGGATGATATTACTTACAGGTAAATTGAGAGAAAGTTTTAAGGAAGTAATTATTTGTGAAACATCAGTGATGGTTTCCTGCGATGTCTAAAATGTGATATGAAATTAAATATCTGCCTGTTTGGACATCATTGGAAAAATGATTAAACCTGGCATGCACTGTACCTAATACTAGTGTTTATATAGTCCTTTGTTGGCTAACCTAAAAAATCATGTCAAATTAAGATAAAGGAACTCTAATTGACACTTATTAACGGTGTTTTGTGGATAAATTTAACTTGTCCAGCACATTTGTCAGAAATATTGTGTTTGTTAAAGTAAGTTATTCAACAAAGGTATCAGAAGCACAAAATAAAAAATACTGGTCGCCACAACTTTTTCATTGTTTAGTATTCTCCAAACACATTCTTTTGCTATGAATAAGTTTAAGCTAGATTCTAAACGAGCCGTAAACAGAATTATAAGTTTTTAATGTTCTGTGAAACACCTAGCAAATGTTTTTTAATACCAGGTTTAAGCACTGCTAAAACACTACATAAAAGATCCCAATGCCTTCGATCTTCTAGACTACCTCCTCATGCTTAACCACATCCAAAATATGTTTTAGTTTCTAGGGCCTCAAAGGGCTACTTAGATTAAGCACCATCTCATGCCTAGGCCTACGAATTCAAGTGTGCAGGACGGAGGGTATCAAGATAGAGTTTCTTAGTTGGATGAAAAAGTCTAGGGTAGATGTTTTGTTACCTTATGTTTTGCTGAAATTCATATGTTTCTCATTAAGATTTGTAGTTCTATACATCATGTAAAAAGGGTATCTGTATCTAAAGATGAGGAGGGTGATAAATATCACGGCACCTAGGCCTCAGTAGGCCCGTTGTGCTTCCTCCTAAAGGGGACTCCTCACTCAGTACGCCGCCCATCCTACTGATTTAAAGTAGGTGAGAACGTCGCCGAGGGGAATCTCTTTGATGTCGGCCAAGGAAAGCCATTACTCGCCCAGCATGGATCTTCTCTTGGACGAGAGTGCAGGGCAGTCACAAAGGATGTGCTCCACCGTCTCGTCTTCCTGTTCACAACCTCTACATAGAGGCGTGTCATTTATACCCATTCTAAAAAGGTGCTTTTGTAATGGACAATGTCCGGTCAGAACTCCCGTGATTAGGCGAAGGTTCGCCCTAGACATTGCCAAGTATTGTTTAGCTGTATCTCTGTCAGGATAGTTCAGTAACTCCCTGGAAAAGTTACAGTTTACTGTTTGTGTAAAAAGGGTTTGGATTAACTTATTTTTAAGGGCTGATATAACTATGTTGTAGATATATGAGTAACTCTGTATTCTATATAAAATCTCATTTTGCCTTGATAACTTTCAATTTAAACAAAAACCGCATGTTTCTCAGGTTGTGTTAATTAATTTTATATACCTACTATATATAAAAAAAGGTATAAAGAACAAAAAATATGAAACCAAATGTGAGTGTAAAATATCATATTTTGGTACTGTTTTTTATTTAGGTTTTTTAAATAGGTTTATTTTAATTAAAATTTGAAAAATGTTAAACAGACGTAAACTAGTAAGATAGGCTTATTTATAGATCTTATTTTTTTTTTAATTAAAACGATTTTAAAATAGAATATGTCACAATTGCTTTAGGTTTTATATATTTATTAAACACAAAGAGCAAAAAAATATATATTTTTCTGTCTAAAAACATAGTGTAGCAATTAGCTAAGCCAGGGGCAAGTAAAAAATAAAAGTTCCAATAATTTTGTCAATAAAAGATTGGTTTAATTATTTTGTAAAAAGTTTTTACCTAATAACAAACACGTAATTTGCCATTTACTACTGCTGTTGCATCATGTTATCTTGCTGGTATTTCGTTCTTTTGCTTACTAAACATATTCAGAAGAATTGGGTAATTTAATGAGTCATACACTTTTCCTTGTGTCACTAATGAACCTTTATGCTAGTATTGAATTAAAATATATTATTAAGATAATAATAATTTACTAAGAGTCCATACCTCCAAAAATACTGAAACTAATCCAACCCATTAAAAAAAAAATAAGAGGCTCATAAAAAGTTTTTATTTATAAATAACCTCATTTTGCTCCCTTTGTAGATATTCATAAGGTATGTACACACCGAAAAAACAAACAAGAACAAACATCAGCGAACAAACATTTTTCTTCAGTGTAGACAGTTAAAACGGCGAACAAACGTTTGTTTGTTCTTGTTTACACATGTTCCAGTGGACGTCGGTACATCAAAGAAAATTTTTGTTTTAATGGTCATCCATAACTATTCCAACTACAAAGAAACTGAACAAGAACGAATGTTTGTTTTTGTTTGTTTTTTCGGTGTGTACATACCTTTAAATATAATATTTTGGAAAAAAAATGAAACCATGGGTGCAAGCATATTATTTTAAAAACACAGTTTGAATGTTATACTTTTATTTAATTTTGGACCATTTCCTGACTAAGTTTATATCTCTTAATTTTTTCTGGCTTTTCAGGTTTCTCAAATCGCTGGCAAGTTTACCTGTTAGGTTTGTAATTAATTATTTGTAGTAGAGCAAATTATTATATATGGTAGTATTGTCAGAAAATATATATTTATTTCTTTTCAACAAAAGTAGGAGCAAACTTTGTTTTATAATCACAGGAACTAAATAATCCTAATATTCCCTACACCATATCATAAAAAAATTAAGCAACAAAAGCAGTTTACAAAATCTATTTACTTTAAATCAGTATGTGAATATAAAAACTAAAATATAACACAAGCAGCTTTGACATTTTAGTATAACATACTTATATTAGAACAAAGATTACTTTTTAAACAAGTCCTTTATTTTATTTAATTATCTCAAAGTTTGGAATATTATTTAGGTATTAACAAATTTGGACATCTTGCTTATAATTTATAAATATAGATAACATAAGTAGAACTAAATTACATTATAAAACAGTTAAAAATAATGCTGAAATGTTACATTTATCTAGCAGCTAGTTCATTTGACAACCAATCTAGTCCTTCATACAATCCCGTTCCTTGGGTAGCGCATGTAGCTTGAATATACCATTTTCGATTCTTCATTGTGTTCAGCTTCAATTTATCAGTCAGTTCAGCAGTTGACATGGAGTTAGGCAAGTCCTGCTTGTTCGCAAACACTAGAAGAATCGAATTTCTTAGTTCTTCCTCTTCTAACATATTGTGTAACTCTTGTTCTGCTTCTGCGACTCTGTCTCTGTCATTAGAGTCTATTACAAAAATTATACCATCAGTGTTGGAGAAGTAATGCCTCCAGAGTTTTCGGATTTTTGTTTGGCCACCCACGTCCCACACAGTGAAGGAAATGTTTTTGTATTCTACAGTTTCTACATTGAAGCCTATTGTAGGTATTGTGGTAACTATCTCACCGAGCTTTAGTTTGTAAAGTATGGTAGTTTTACCAGCTGCATCTAATCCCACCATAAGTATCCTCATAGGTTTTTTACTAAACAGTCTTGTAAATACTGAGGAGATAGTCAAACCCATTTTATTTCTTTTTTAGGGAAATACACTTAACACTATAGCGTCACTATAACAACTGTACCTTCGGAACTTCTGCACAATACTGTTTAATACATTGCAATGATTTACAGACTTCAGTAGTAGTGTTGCATTACAAGCAATGAAGTTTTTTGTGTAAGAATACGTAGTTTTATTACGCGAAAAATGAAAATGTGGCAAACTTTTTATCTTTTTGACAATAATGTCAAAGAAGCAAACAACCGTCAAACGGCCTGATGTTATCAAACGACGACGAAACGCTAGAAACATCTCTATCCTGAAAATCAAAAATCCTGTTGCTTTGTTTAAGATTAAAATTGCAGTAAATTTCAAAATCCCAAAAAGTAAATAATTAGTAGGATAAATAATATTTATTTATAATCTTATATAATAATAGCGAATTATTATTACAAAATATTAAAAGAAGGCAACAAAATAGTAAGACCAGCTTGTTTTTCAAATTCAAATGATTAAAAAATAATAATCTTGTTTCAAACGGACTTTATGGAATGCAGAAGTGGCGCTCCGTATCATTCATATTTAGCGATAAAGAAAGAGATAGGCAAGCGAAGAGATAGGTATCGCTTTGGCATTTGGTACTCGGTAAGCAATTCTTTATGGCTTTGCCACCGGTTCGGTATATTTCGCGAAGTGGTATCGGATAGAGATATTTGGTATAGATCGAACTAAAAACATCGTTTATAAAGCATTTTGCCACTTTCCTTACGTAAAAAAAGAACGAATAAACCAGCGAGGAACCGACGACATACCACAGTTTCTGTTTGACCTCCGATCAGTGAAGTGCTCGGGATAAAAATCTACATAGTTTTTTCCGGGAAGGCGGCTAGAGGTGCTATATCAACGGCTTTTACCATCGGGGATCAAGGAGAAACTCAAGCCAAACGATGGAGTCCTTCTTCTGGGGCTAAGCGCTGTGAACGAAGATTCCTATACCTGTTCCTTTCTGAGGGCCCCACGCACGACGTATTTTCCTAATGGCGGAAGATGGTTGCGCGCTCAGCAGGGAGGGGCAGTACTGACAGAAAACGGTTATGCGTGATAACAGAAGCAGTCCTTGGTCGGAATGTCATTGTTTGTGCCCTGCATCGATATTTTTTTTTGCTAAAAATTCAAGTTTTGCAAAAGTTCGGAATTTCTGGGGGTTACAGAGCCCGATGATCCAGAAGTTCCACCTACGAAGCTCGGGAAAGTTCACGTTGACAACAACGTGTGTCTGGAACGGGAAGAGCTGGCTGAACGTTCACCGACGGAGGCCAAGAAAAGTGAAAGCAAAGCAAAGCGACGACATAACCATTCCTTCTACCCTTTTTAGGTGAAACCCGCCCCATTCCCTGTTAAATAAGCCTTAAATTTCCCTTTTTTCAAAAAATTTTCCCCATTTTAAAACATTTTTTTACTGAAATGAGGCTATTTTTATTAGTAAGGCGAAAAAAATTAGATTAAAAGGGACGCCTTATGGCATGAATTTTTAAAAGAAAGGGAAGAGTTTTTAACCAAAACAACCCAACCACCCAATGTTTTTTTTCATTCATAAAATTACTGGATTTTAATAATTGAAAGTTTTCTTTTATTAATTTAAAACCTCCAAACAAAGCTTTCGCCTTTGGGGTTTGTTACATATAAAAGATTTTAAAAAAACAATGGGCACCTATCCCGCATTTCTTTTTCAAAAACATTCAAAATAAAAATAAATAAGTTAACAGTTTTAAATTTTTTTTAAAAAACCTACAAAAAGGTGGTAAAACATAACAAATGTTTATTATAATTTTCTTTAATTGTTTTGTTTTTCTCGGAAAATGTTGCATGTACAGAGATAAAATGAAGAAAGAATTTAAAAAAAAAACCGCGTCCAAAAACAAATTATGGGATTGAAAGTGACATTTTTCGCTACATGACGCAAATTTGACTAACAGCATTGTTTCCGCGATTTATCGATCTTTTTCGCCTTAATCCTAAATGGATTTTTAGTAGCATATTTTTTAGAAAATTTACTGGCCCATATTTATTTATTTATTAGTATATATTAGTATTTTTATTGTATTTTATTAAGTTATTTATTTTTTAGTGATTTTATGTGATTTTAACTTTTATTTTATGTATATTTATGATATCACGTATTTGTAAACTGTTATGCTTTTGTTAGTTGTTCTTTTTTAAATTTTATTTTTTAAGATTGTGACTTACATTTTTAAATGGTTTTAAGTCGCTGTGAGTAACCAATTTTTAATTTTGATAGCTCTAAGCAAGGTATTGTAATTCTTTTTAACTATGTTTTATTTTCCTATGTAAATTATTGATTAGCTGAAATATTTGCTAAATAAAAAATCTAATAATAATATGGCAAAGCGAATTATAAGTACAGGAATACTTCGTAAAATTGAAATTTTAATTGCATTAAGATTATATTTATGCTAGGGGAAACTACCAAAGTTTCAACCTAATAACTCATGGAGTCATGATACTGAACCAATAAATACCTCATTTTTTTGTTTGCTTCGGTTTATGTATGATTTTTAGTCAAAGGAGGCCTATTTTGTTTATTTTATTAAAGCAAATTCTATACTTATGGTAACAAATAGTGTTCGTTCACTTAATAAATCAATGCAATCAATTGCAGAGATACCGATTACTGCGTATATAATAACAAATTATTAAATGTGTACTAAAATGTTCTTTTACCTATAAAAACAAAGTCATGTAGGTACCAAAATTTTTTGTTACTAAAAATTTTCAAAATAAGTTCTTTTCTGGGAGCCGTCTAGATTAACTACCGGTTTGCAATAACCATTTAAAATTAGTCAATATAGCTAGTATCACAGAATAAAAAAGGGGTCGCTAGTATTTTCACCTACAAATAGATATTAGGTTTTAGTCATAGACAAATGTACTAAATATTTGTCTATGGTTTTAGTATATTTTTAACTTATATTGTTCTGTAGGCTAGAAGCTTAGACAAGCTCTTCTCTTGTCAAAGGCTAGAAGCGTAAGAGTATTTTTCTTTCATTTTAATTGTTCTTGTGTACACATATTTGGTTTTAATTATTTTTATATGAGCCTTTCAGATGTTTCTTACCAATTAGTAAATTTAATTTTATTTATTGTTTTTACTGTTTTAATATGTCTATATAATTATTTGTATTTTAAATATATTATTATTATTGTGCACTGCACATAGTTTGTCATTGTAAAAATTGATTTTGATGGAAAATAAAAGATATTAATATTATTATATTATAGAATGTTCTTTAAAACTCCAACACCGGCTTCGCAAATCACAAACAAAAATTGCTTTTTAATTAAACTCATCAACAGAGATAGTTATATATAAGATAAAATGAAACAGCACCCTATCTCTTTCAAGGAGACACCTCGGAAGGTGTCTCCTTGAACGCATTATCGGATATTATCGCATCTCAACGAAATTAAATGACCGAGGAATAGCGAAGAGTTGCACATCTCTGTCGCTATTTTGTTTACAGAGTACCACGTTGGAGTACCACCTCAGTATTACTATTGTTTATACACAATATATCTTCCATTGCTTTTTAGCAGTATTATATTAAAGAATGTTATCTTTGTCCACAACCCTAATGAAGTAAACAAACCCCTTTTTATTTCTATAGGTTGTAGGGATGTTGGTAATACCCCACGAGGTTATAAGTAACGCAGGCCCTAAGAGAGCCCCATAAACAAATTTTAAAGGAATACTATTTTATTAATATTGTACAATTATTTGTATTTTCAGTTAACTTGAACAGAAACACACATAAATAACCTCTTTTTACAGTGTTGAATGTTGTCCTATGCAGAAAAAACGTAATCATAACCATCTAAAAAATTGATGTTTGTGACTAAAAAAGCCTACGACTATAAGCTGTAGACTGTAAAACTGTAAACCATATTACCAGTCACCACCTCTTCATTTGGCATCAATTATACTAGGTCAGTAACTAGTGTCCGAGCAAAAGTTCGGTTTCGGCCAAAAATCAAGTTTCGGCGGCAGTTTCGGTTTCGGCCAAAATTGGCCAAAACTTTTGTCGAAACCGGAACTGATTTCGGAAGTTGTCGTGCACGCTCGCCTAACTTCGTTCCTCGCGGCGTTCGGATAGCTCTCTAGCAAAATTTTAGTAATTATTATTTTTATGTACCTAAAATATAAAATTAAAATAAATGATTACAACAAAATTAATAAATGCAGAATAATGCGTAAAATGCACCAAATTTCAGTATTTTAAGGAATTTTATACTTAACCACGTGAGTTTCTGTTCCGGCCGAAACTGAAGCCACGGCCGAATGTTCGGTTTCGGCCGGAAAACCAGTTTCGGTCGGACTCTAGTATTAACTCTAAAAAAAAATATTAAAGTTTATACTATAACACATCCCTGAGTTTCCCTAATAATTTTAGAGCTTAAGGTTGATCACCAAGAGTTATAGGTAATTGAGGAGAAAAGTTACTTGCTTTTGGTGAGTCAATTAATAGCAAGAGTGGTAAACTTTTTACCACCCTTGAATTAACAGTATGTTTTAAAATTTATATCTAAATTTGTAATAAATATTAGGTATTAGTGAGCAATGAAATTATGATTATTAAATTAGGTCTTAGAGCTTTTATTTTGCTAGAAATTTTATTAAGGGCTTAAAACAATAACTCACTTAACTTTTAGTTAAAAGCCAATCTTACTTAACTTTTAGTTGAAACATTTTTTTTTATAAAAATAATAATTTTACCACAGTACCAGAATTTTGTGATTCAGTGTTCAAATAGTTCTTCATTCACTGGTAGGCAATGTTTCAAATTATCCTAAAATTCAGATTTAACAAATGGGCAGTTGGGTACACTGATATTTTCTGCACTTTGCAAAAATACCAGTTTTTAAATCCACTTTAGTTTTTTTTTCTATTAATGATCCTGTGGGTATACGGAATTACAGGGATGAGGAAATTGGTGAGTAATTTCTCAAGAAAATAAAATGCTTTTACTCTAATTAACCCGTAATGTGTCACTGCAGTGGGTTATAAAGAATTAATTTGGTAAATATTGTAAATTCGGTAAATTATATTTCTTAACTAACAGAATCTAGTTTTTTTTAAACCCAGTAACCCCTTTTTAAACATAAGAATCGCCCCTTTAAAATATTATTTATTTATTTATAAACAACGTATTATACTATACACACACACCTTACTCCTTCCTTGTTCTTGATTTATACAAAACCCGACGCTATTTTGTCTCAGTTGTATTAGGAATCCAGAAGTTGCAGAAGGTTGTTAGTTAATTTTTAATAACCCATTTTTGGCGGTAAATTAGGTAGGACAGAAACAAAAGTTTACTTCTTTGCATTTCTGTGATCCTAATAATTAAACCATAGATGAGCCTTCTGCGATTTGTTTGTTTGAGCTGTAAGAAGGACAGACAGTCTGCTAAAGTGAGATAGAAGATTACGCAAAATATCAATACTTTTTTCTACAAAATCCGTTTTAAACAATATTAATTTTTCATATTACTTAAAAACACCATTTTACCTGCTTTGTTTAATAGGATGTACTTATAGTTGTTTTAAAATAGTATAATTTCACATTTTCATGCAAAAATTCTGTTTTAAAAGACTAGAATTTGAATTTACTGCATGTTGATTATTGAACCAACTGTTATTACACAACTATATATACCTGATCCTGCATATATGGTTGCCTAACTATAAATAAAAATGGAATGATGTATTTGTTAAAAGCCCAGACATTTTAAAAGGTAATAATTTCCTTTCGTATTTTGTGGGTAATAATTAATAATAAATAATATGTTGTTCACTTGTTCCCGATAATGGCATAATTGCGAAGGAACTTAAAATTCTAAAAATTAATTATTTGGTGGTTTTTCATATTATTTTACCAATTTTACGTTTTAGGTAAACAAGTTCTTTTTGGCCCAACTAGGAAAAAGCAAAAACACTGGTATACTGTATCAATTTATTTGAAAAATATTTAAAAAGAAGTGTAAAAATATAATTTACTAGTGAAACATGGAACCACAATTAAAGGGATAAAGCATCTATGCCTATGATTCTGGAAGCCTACTTACTAGTCCTGACCAAATTCCCCGCAAGCATAAGGAGGTTGGTTGCCTTTAGAGTGAAATAGTGCTAATCCAAAATCAAAAAGAAATATTAAATTATTATTAAAAACATGAAAGGCTTTTTTAATAACTATATTTATTTAGTATGTATGAGGCCCAAGTTATAAATACACTCGCCAGTGGAGTAATCATATAATTTGGGGGTGTTATTTTAGCTGCCGATTTTTAAGTGTGTTTCATTCGATTAAGGTAAACCATTAAGTTTGCCCATCCGCTGTGTTCACACATCTTCGTTGTGGTTGGGCCCAGTAGTGAGTGAATGAGTGAATGACATCCCGTGCCAAAAAGGTGTCCCCCCCGTGCCTCTGAGATACAGGGCGACCTCTCAAGATCTGCCCCTTTTCGGTAATCGGGGTCTGCCGGGGTGGACTATTACTTCCCTAGCTCCAAACAGAAAGCGGACAGAACTGCTTTCATGGGAAAAAAGTGACAAAGGTCCCCTGACCGAAACGGATAAATCCGTTTCGAGAGGGCCACTCAAGGTCAAGCAGAAAAAGGTGCCCCGCCCGGGGAAACGGGTGAATCCGTTTCGTAAGATCCCCCAAAGTCCCGGCCCCCCTTTTTCCGGGAAGGGCAAATCCATCCCGAACAAACAGGTGCTTGGGAAAGGGGTTCCCGGGAACCCAAAACCCCAAAGGCGGCCCCAGAACCCCCTTTTTATGGGAAAAAAAGGGCCCCCTGGCTTTAAACAGAAAGCGGATAAAACCGTTTTTATAGGGGATTAAGGGCCCGGAGATGCGGCCCCCAAAAAGAACATCTGGTTCCTGTAAAAGGACCTGGTAGCTCCCCAGCACTAGACCGGGAGAGGAGGGCATGATGGATCAAATGGGAAAACCCATCGGGGAACCCCAAAAATTTTGTGCTCGTGTCCGGTAGCGACAGGTAAAAAGGAGATGAAAGGGAACTATCTCCCAATCTGGAAATCGGTTCATAAGAAGTCCGATCCTATTGGGGGGGAAATAAAAAAAAGGTGGGGGGCCAAAGACCGCGCGGTCGCAGTGGAGGGCGTAAAAAGTCCACTCACTTTAAACCTACCTACCATAAAGTTTAGAAAGTGTTAATCAAATCCAAATAAAAATACTGGCTAATTTCAGTATCAGAACTAACAATAAGACCACTTACACTTTGTACCTTAATCACTTAATCATGACTAAAAATCAAAAGAATATAAAATGGTCAGGTCTGCTGTGACTAAAACAGTAAACAAACACAAAAATTATCGCCTTTTTTATGTTCGAAGCGTAACAGTATTTTTCAACAGTGTTTACCAAGATGGATAGACTATATTTTTCTGGTATAGTTGGTCTCAGTAATATTCTAGGGCCAATAACTACTGCAACGGTGCACTGGTAGCAAGAAACAATAATCTTTTACTAAAATTTGATTTTGTTACATACATGTTTTATTTAGGCTCTTATCACACAAAACACCCCTTTTAAAACTACATCCTTTGTAAAGTGAACTAGTCAGAAGTTAAAATGCCCCTTGGGACTACTCAAAATTGAATTTAAAATAGAGCTGTTCCTCTTGTCTTCTCCCCAGGGAGCCGTCTAAATTTACTACCGTAGGCAGCGCTCTTTGGCTTTTTGTGCTTAATCTCCCATTATCTTTTATACCAATCCTCCCATTAGTCTTGTTCCTTTTACGAGTTACGGTTGGTCGATATATTCCTGTGGGACGTGGGGTCATTTTCGGTTGCCCAAATAATGCCTGTTTTTGTAATTTATTGCTTCACATTTGCACAGGATATGGTAGGCTGTCTCTTCTCCCTCGTCGCACATTCTGCAACTTGGGTCCCTTTTATATGAGCCTATCTTGTGCAGGTGTCCTCCCCTCGGGGTTTTCGTGCCCGGGTTTTGGGCCCCACTGTTATGTGAAGTCTTTTCCTACTTTGTCTGAGTAGTTCTTTCTTCGTTCTTTTAGATGGGTCACTTTTAAAGTTTTTTCCATGTCTAATTGCTCCCCCGGTATTTCGCGTTTTTGTTTTGGATCCATTCCCTGGTTTGTCTTCGTCTTTGGGTTTTGGGCCTCCAAAATATGGTGTGGGTGATCCCCGTCTTGCTAGCTCATCCCTTTTTTGTTGCCTTCTATTCCCGAATGTCCTGGTACCCACCGGGGGAGTTAGGCTGTTGCTTTTTCCCAGGACTTCCAGTTCTTTTTTGGGATTCCCATGTCAGCTAGGACGTTACTTTGGGGTTTTCAAGGGCCCCTAGTGACGCCTGGCTGTCTGTTATTATGCAGATCTGCTTGTTTTTTATAAGCCCCCCCTGTTTTTTTTTGCACAGTGCAGTAAAGCATATATTTTTGTTTGCAATACAGAACTGTGTGTTCCTGGGCTAGTGGAATGGAGAATTGCCCAATTCCTCATTTTTAAATGTACACGCCCGCTCCAGTTCCCTGCTTTTTGGAACCATCCGTATACCAGATGATTCCCCCAACCGGTTTCTGGGAAAAATCCCGGGGTTTCTGCCCTCCCTTCCCATCTGGAATTTTTACCTCAAAGTTTTCGTTGAATGGGTATTGGGGAATCATCTGCATCTGGTCTGTTTTCGTCCCGGATTTTTGGGGTTTAGCCCAACGAAATATTTAAAATTTTTTTTAAAAGTATTTAAAATTGTTAACTGAGAACCTTTAATTTAAAACTGTTAAACCCAAAAAATTTTAATGAGCTGTTTAATTTAAAGCCAAAAAATTTTAAAAATTTTGATTACTTTTTTAAAACCAAAAAGGGAAAAAAAAAAATTTTTCCGGGTATCATAAGAGAAAAAAGAAAAGTTGGGAGTTATTTTTGCTATTAATAAAAATATTGAAAATGAAATAAATATTTTTAAACATACAGGTATATGCATGTTTTTTATAGGTTTTTAATTTGGGGTTCCCCTGCCCCTCTAGATATGAATTTTAAAAAAAAAATAACGAATACGCCAATCAGTAATTACTTTGTTTTTTATAAACAATCACCTTCCCCCAAAATTTTGTCAAGAACCCATATTAAAAAGACAGTTTCAGAGAGACATTATTTGGGGTTGAATCAGACAAATTTTATTAATTAATTTGGGCGGTAAATTAGGTCGGACAGGAAAAACTTTTTACCACTTTTTTTTTCAGTGAGGGTTTTTTGGAATAATAGGGTTTCGTAGAATGGAAAAACAGTTCGAAATTTGCGGAAAAACCCCAACCCCTTTAAAGGGGGTTTGTTCCAACTCCGAAAAAAAAAAAGTGTATAAAATAATACAAAAAAAAGGACATAAAATATTATTTTTATTGTGTCAAAATTTTTCCCCTTTTTTGATACAAATACCAAATTTTTCGTCAAGTATTGCAAAGTCTTTCTACCAAATTTTTTCCCCCAAAAATAAACGTTTCCAAAGATTTTTGGAGCCACAAATGACATTCAAAAACATAGGGGGCTCACAGAAAATTTCTGATATAAGGGCAAAAATAACTTTTTTTGATACCCCAAAATAACCTCTCTCTTTAGTAGTCTTTTAAAGAAAAGTTTTCTTTCTGTCTCTTTTTACTATTTAAATATTTTAATGATTGGTATCCTTGTTGTGTTTCTGTCTCTTTTTATTTTCTTGACAAAAATATTATTACAACTTTACACAGGTAGTTTAAGAATAAAAATGCAATACTTAAGTCTAAAATCTTTTAAAAATGGACTTTTTGTAAGAAAATCTAACAATACACTTTATTAAGTAGATGTTTATTGAATAAAAAGTTAATCTCGTTTAAAACGGACTTTACAGAAAGAAGTATTGATATTTTGTGTAATGACGAAAAAATCTTCTGTCTCCCTTTAGCGCAAATTTAAAGTCTATCCTTTTCTACAGCTTAAACAAAACACACACACATTCCTGAAACAAGTCGCGGAAGGCATAGTTATAGTTTTTAATTAGGATAACTGAAAAGCAAAGGAGGTAAATTTTGTTCCTGTCCGACCTAATTTCCCGCCATAAATCAATTTAAAAAAATTCGACTGATGCAACAAGTAATGTCCCTCTGAAACTCCGTTTTCTAAATACAGGTACCTGACAAAATGACGAAGGTGATTGTTTATCAAAAAACAGAAGGTAAGTACTGATTTGGGTATTCCTTATTTAATTTAAATTTATATCTAGAGACAGCGAGTCCTATGTTCAAAATACTAAGAATAAATAAAACATACCTGTACGTTTTAAAATATTTATTTCATTTTCAATACTTACATTAATAGTAAAAATATATAATTAAAAATTAAACTTAAACTATTTCTTTATAACCTACTGCAGTATCACATCACAGCCTAAGCAGTAAATTATAATTTTTTTATCCACAAGTAACTCCCAACTTTTCTTCTTCCTGTAATGGCAAGGATTCTTTTCTTTTGCTTGCTGTATTGAAAGAGAAATTGAAATTTATTTTTGCATTACTATTTTTTAATTTTTTTTGTTAAACTTTGTCTCAGTTTAAAATTTTTTTCCCCCAATAGGCTTTTTTAAAAAAGGTTTTTTTTAACTTACCTCATATGCCCTCTTTACTGGGGTACAGCCTTGAACGAATCCATGTTAAATAACTACCTTAAATAAATTAAAAAAAAAAAGCTTACTTTGCTGACTAGAAACAGCTCTATTTGGAATTCAATTATAAGCAGTCCCCATGGGGCCTTTAACTTCTGACTAGTTTGCTTTACAAAAGGGGTGTTTTATGTAATATGGTCCTGAATAAAAAATGTAACAAAATTAAATTTCTTGTAAAAGATTATTGTTTTTTGCTTCCAGTAAAACAGTGCTGTAGTTCTTGGCCTTGATGTTACTAAACCAGGAACAGATAGTGTACCGATCTTTGTAAACACACTGTTTCCCAAAAAAAATTTAAAAAATTTTTAAAAAAAGTTTTAGTTATTTTTTTAAGCTTAGCAGCACCAACCTTTTTTAAAATTTTTTGGGGGTTTTTAAAAAACAAAAAAAAAATTAAATTTTGGGTTTTTTTCCCCAAAGCCCTTAAAAATTTTGGGGAAAATACCCCCCTTATAAATTTCTCCAAAGTAGAAGTTAAAATTTTTTAAAATTTTTTTTTTTTTCATATGTACCCCAAAAAAATTAAAAAAATTAAAAAAAAAAAAAACCCTTTTTAAAAAAGGTTTTTTTTTAAAAAGGGGTTTAATAAAATTTTTTTTAATTTTAATTTGGGCCATATCACTCCCCAAAAACCCCTAAAAGGGAACCCTCACTTTTTATCCCGTGGGGAATTTAATTTTTCCGGGGAATTAATTTTAAAACTTTAAAGATTTATTCCTTTAATTGTGGTTCCATGTTTTACTAGTTAAATTCTAAACTATATTTTTTAAAAAAATTTTTTAAATAAATTGAAAATTTGTACAGTTAAAAGGGTTTTATTTTTTTCCCCCATGGGCCCCAAAAAAAAATTGTTTACCTTTTAAAAATAAAATTTTAAAACCTTTTTTTTTAAAACTACCCCCTTTTGTATTTTTAATAAAATCCTTAAAAAAATTTTAAAAAAAACATCTTTTTAATTTTAATTTATTTGCTTTTTCCCCCATCATTTTGGGGGTTTTTTTTTTCATTCTCTCTCTTTTCATTTTACTATCAAATACATTCTATTTTTATTTATGGGGTTTTTCAACCATACCTGCAGGTTTTTGGATATATAGTTTTGAAAAAAAAGGTGATTCAATAATAAAAAAATGCAAAAAAAAAATTCCCAAAAACTTTAAAAATGGGAAATTTTTTTAAAAAAAATTTTGGGGGAAATTTTTTTTTTTAAAAAAAATTTTAAATAAATTTTTTAAAAAAAGGGTAAAAAAGGGGTTTTTTTAATAATAGAAAAAAAAAATCTCCCCCCGGGAAAAGGCTTTTCAGAAAAA